>BQNB010002746.1:59029-97631 GCA_026074375.1 Tanacetum coccineum
AATCTTCGCCAAGTACTCTATAATTACTGCAATTCTCAAATATAAACGATTAAGTAACAATTCTTTGCAATAATTATACAAAATGGGTTATTTACATGGGATAAATGATGCTATAAAAGTGACGTTATTTGATGTCATCAACATGCTACTTCTCATTGTTTAAAACAAACTTAACAACCTCAATGGGAATGTCGTAGTTCACTTGGCAGCGAGCTTATGTATGTTTGCAAGAAGGACTGTTATTCAGGCAAGGGTTGAAGACCTTCAGCTGGGGGTAGAAAGTTACCAAAAGAAACTCAACCTTACCAAGCCAAGAACTTGAGATGTGGATATGTCCCGCAAACCATCGTACACCACTCTGTCAAATCCTCAAGGTGTGATCTATGAAGACAAGCCGAAACAAAATAGATTCATGCGTGCAGAGGAGCTTCACAAGTTCAGTGACGACACTCTCATTTCAGGTCGTGACACTCTGAGTCAAATGCTTCATGAGTTACACTTAGGGTATAACAAAGCCATAAGGAGGAGGCAACGGACAAGATTAGATCAGCAAAGGACCCGCATCATGATCAAAGCCATCAATCAAAAGCTGCTAGATAGAAGAATCATGAGGAGCTTAGAAAAGTTTGTTGGTGTAGGGAATACGGGGAAGATCTTCGACTGCTTCAGCAGACAATATGACTTTGTCATATCTTGTTCTACTCTTTAAAGGTTATTCCCTCGTATTTATAAAACTTGTGAATATGTAAATGAGTAGTGTAAGATTAATAATAGACATATATAGTGTTTGAGTACGAATTTTCAAGAATTTCTTAGTAAATTCAAATTTTTTCAAATTAACATACTCAAACAACATATAATATTTATTGATGGGGAGCATCAAAATGTTCCAAATAACAAGCTTGAAGTATAATTAGAATATTTTTCTCCCCAAATAATTTTTATACATATTTGAATCAATTGATATCTAAAATATCAAGAGATTTGACATTTTAAATATGGAAAAAAATATGATTAAAATATATAACTGGTAAAATGTGATTTTAATTACTCTAGTGCAGCTTTTTCCTCGTATGTGCTAAACATTTTCGAATATCGATACATATATGCAGGGGGAGCAATTCTGAAAGTTAAAATTCATCGAGGTGCTAAATGTTTTGATTTATATCACAAAGTACCTTGATCAATGTTTTCAAATGGTTTTAAAGCTGAGAAAAATACCAAAAGACCGACCATGTATTTAATTAATTGGAGTTATAAGGTGGTTAGGTATAGGTGTTCGTTCCCACGATCCAGCCAGAACCGGAGGGATCTACCCAGAGACATTCCATTAGTTAGAATAAAAGTCCATATGTATGATAAAAAGGAGAAAAGTGAGAAAAAGGAAAAATGCGGACTAAGACAAAGCTAACACTAGAACAAACCCAACAAGGTGTTAGTGATGAAGTCTTGGTAGGCATTGAAGGTTTTGGAAAAAGAAAAGTTAAGATAAAGGGTGAAAAGAAAGAAGCTCTCCTTACACTTAGGCAGAAACCGGGTCAATACATATGCTATCAGAAACGCTAAGCTGTTGTTTGGTATTGAAGATAGTTATCATGGACCCAGTGATGCGATGCACAACCCTCTATAGCCACTCAAGGTCTCTCAAAAGACTCTTGTTTCACTTCTTACAGAGATTACACACATTTCTATCGACTTTCTCACTCCGAGTTAGTTGATATTGAAAAGGTGGCAGTCTACTCCAGCCTCCGATTCTAAAACCAAAGTGCACTATCAAGTCTAGAGCCATAAAGAGATCATTCACAAATCTCTCTAGGACACTATTTCAATATATATGTCTTTCATACACTGTAAAAATAAGTAATATCTTAAGAGTCCTACGCATTATCCTTAGTTATGATATTGCCAGAACATTAGAGTGATACTTAAGTATTCACAATGACGATGGAGGTCCTTCCAGAGCCAACATCAAACAAGCTATGCGGTAGGTGACTTGTGAGATCCTATACGGATCAAACTTATGACATTGGATGTCGATTCGGTCCAGACTATAAATTGACGATTGATGAATTTTGAAATGCATAAAACTCTCGATGTGTCGCAAAATCACTTTAGCAAATGACACGTCAATTAATTTTCAAATCAATTTTTGATTAAATCGGTGAGACTTTGTCTTACTAGTTCACTTATACCGTGTTGTCTGCTTTGAGATGCTCCGGTAATAAGAACGGCTAGTGCAGCTGCGAAACCCTGTCAATGAGATTCTTCGGAATTCTACCTGATCACAGGCAGTATTTATACTGACTAACGAGGAACCGTGGTTATTGCAACCGTATTCGACGAAGTTACAAAGACACTTTCGTCCATATATGTTGTTTATCACTAACCCACTCATGCAGGTAATCCCGATGGTGGACGCAACTGGTTCAAGACAAGTCAAGATTCATAGTCACATGCTCATACTCGACCGACATATGTAAAGACATTATGAAAGCTCAAGTACATGTTTCAAGACTACTCTGATACCGCACGTCCTTCTTGAAGCGACGGAGTGTTAAAGCTAAAGAACTTCAAGAAAGATACTCTATTCAAGCTTTCAAGTTAAAGATGAAGAAAAGTATGAGCATGTCGGTTCGAAAGTCACAAGTACACAAGATGGCAAAAGATCACAAGATGATGATAAGAGATTTTATTTGGCTGATGATCTCAAAGAAGCTCAAAATCACATGCAAGACAAGCTTAAAGGAACAAGCTCAAGCCTAAAGTCTAAAGATCACTACGCATATCACAAGTTGAAATATAAAGATTCAAGACCACGAGCAAAGACCGAAGACATTCGCAGAATGTAGAACATAAGATTTTTGTAAAAGGATGTGACCTCCATTAGGGAGAGATTGTTAGGAATCGAGAAAAGACTCAGTCACACCTAATATAGGTAGCTCGTAGGTCTTATATAGTTTTTGAAACCTTAGTAGGGTAGAATAGGCCAAAGTCCATAGAAAGCCCACAAAGCTCATATGAGCCGCGACACCATAGTGGTATAAGTACCCTCTCCATAGCTTGGATATGGTGTTGGTTGGTTTCATTTTCACACACATTCTAATCTAATATTACTCTCTCTAGAAACCTTTCATCCATTCCTTTCTCTCTTTAAATTCTCTATTGATTGATTAAGTGGTAAGATATATCTCATATTCTACAGAAGGAAGTTGTGGCTTTATAAGGTCATACAACACGAACCGAACAACACCATCACCACTATCAGGGGGTGACACAAAACCAGAACCCTTGCCGTGGCGACACTTAGTCCGAAGAGTATGCGTTTTGAAAAACACCACATTATTATTATTATTATTATTATTATTATTATTATTATTATTATTATTATTACTTAAAAACACAAATACATAGCCAAATCTAAACACTTCCATGACAAACTCGATGTTATTTTTTTTAGTAAAAACACACACTAAAAATGAATCCAACACCATTAAACAATCTCAACATCACTAAACCAAAACACAGATTCAAACCCAACACCATCCAAACATGAATCTAACAACACCAAATGATTCTAGTGCCACTTTGTTTATTAAAAAAGAAAACTCATTGACACCAAAAATGACTAAAACCACAAAACATTCGAATTAAACCCATAAAAGTTAATGAACAACAACACCAAATCTGGTGAGATGTCGATGGTGATGACAGTGGAGCGACGAGGGTGGTGGAGGGTGTAGATGGTGATGGTGTGGTGGCAAGCGTAGATGATGTTGTAAACGGCGAATGGTTTGGACTTGCGGTTTCGCATCCTAAACACTAGATCGTCCTCACAAAACCTGGATTTATACATACTTTGTTAGTATGTATATTAAAAACTCTACACATATCTCCAAAAATGAAGCCATTATTGAATCTTGAACCGACTGTGTTTTTAGGCTACAAAGGGGCGGTGATCGGCGACGTGTAGCCGGATTCGGGGTTGGATTGAAGTCGCGGTGGCCGGAAGTATGGGTGGCCGGTATTGTGTTTGAGCGTAGATGATATACATTGAGAAATTTGTGTAGAGAATAAATAATGGATTGTATTTCGTATATATTGTAGTCAATACAAGTCAAACTAACGGCGTTTGACAAATTGGATTGAAAGTGAAACATGACGTCGAATTTTAAAGAAGATATATCAGTTTTTAAAAAATAGACTAAAAGTGAAAAACCCGACAAATCACTAAAACCAAAAATGTAGTTTACTCAAACTAATATAATACTGTAAAACATTGAAAAAAAAGTCAATTTCTTGGCTATAAGTCACACGCTTCACCGACTGTAAGAAAACAAAATTGGGGAAAACAAAAACTTGCTAGTGAGGCTCAATGACGGGTAGGTTTCAAAAGGGTGGTTGCCACGTCATCAGCCCATGATTTCAATTCAACCCCAATTTCTTCCACAACAACCCTTTGTTTATGCTTATTTTTGGGCTTATTTGATTTCGGCTTATATTTCATAACCCCCAATTTTCTGGCTTATTTTGAAACTTATATACTAGCTTATTTCGAGCTTATTAAAGGCGATGAAGATAGTATTATTATTCTCCGAGCATAAAAAAGTTACTGGATGATAATAATGGGCGATACCCGACCCGTATCTTGGCGGGGCAAATTGGTACCAATTTGCAGCCATGGCGGGTTCGGATCCAAATTCACTATTGTTCAACTTACTCTCGGTTTACCACGTGTGAGATTGTTCTTCGTATCTTGGCGGGGCAGATTGGTAATTTTGCAGCCATGGCGGATGATCGACCGGTGAGCGAGTGACCATGGTACCCCTATATATACTTATTGCAAAAAAAACGTAAGTGACAGGAACAAGACATTGATTTTTTGAGGAGTCATACTTTAGGTCGCTACGACGTGCGAGGAACCGTTGGGGCAAGTTTACGTCGTGCGAGGAGCCTTGGTCAAGTCGTTACGATGTGCGAGGAACCTTGGTCAAGTCGCTATGACGTGCTAGAAGACATGTGGTTTGTCCAATTTGGCACTAATCATCCCTTGCCGATACCATTGGCAAATATCATCCCTACGAGGGAAAACTTCTTAACACATTAATGATTTTTTAGTAAATTGCAAAAATCATCCCTGCGGTTTGGTGAAAGTTGTGGAAATGTTAAGTGTAGTCATGTGTTTACAAGGCTGTGATGATAGAATTTGAATGTGCATGAGTAAAGTTGAGATGATCGGCGTCTTGGCAGGGCAGCAAATTGGGTATATTTGCAGCCATGGCCGATTTCTCCTCTTTGTTCGATTGTTGGGTTGGGTTGGGTTGGGTTTATATAAGAAGAGTTTAGATTTCTTTTGCAGTCCCATTGCTGCAAAACATAGCAGTAGCAGTCTCTTTCTTTAAAACATCTTCTTGATCTCTTTCTGTGTGTACTTAGTCTCTTAAAGCCTTTAGCTCATCCTGTATAAGTTTTTTTTGGAGATGATGATTTTTCCATTCATCCCTAATAAACTTATACAGTTAACTTCCAAATTTTGGATATCCAAATTCACTAATCACTATTGTTCAACTTACTCGAGGAACCTTGGTCTGTCTACGTTGGGTCGAGGAACTGTCGAGGCAGGTTTACCACGTGCGAGGAACCTTGGTCGGTTCCAAGGTCGTTTCATAGGAACCTTGTATCCCATTTCATGGTTTGGTTAAAGTTGCGGACAAAAGTGAGATTGTTCGTATCTTGGCGGGGCAAATTGGTAAATTTGCAGCCATGGCGGATGTATCCTCTTTTTTCTAATGTTTTGAAACCCGGTTCGACCCCACTTTGATTTTCTATTGAATTTTACAATTGAGATGATTCGCATCTTGGCGGGGCAAATTGGTAAATTTGCAGCCATGGCTGTGATGATGATTTTGTTAGCAAAATCCTACCACAATATACGCTGCACTTTGATACAGCTGATTATCTGATTATTTCAAAAGCCGTATCTAACATATTTATTGAAGTTGAAAGGTAAAAGAGACTTGTCACAGGCGATGAAGATATTAATTTTGTGCATTTATTATTTCCGAGCAGAGGTTACTGGATATAAGATGAGATTTCGTCCCGTATCTTGGCGGGGCAACCTGATTGTGTTTGCAGCCATGGCGGGTTCAGTGTCCCTTTTATCCGGTTCCATATTTGCACATCTGAGCCTGATAATTTTACACTCAGACGAAATGTGGCTATTTTAGAGAGGACTTTGGCTTTTTTTGGTCAAACTTCTTCCATGCCTGTGATTTTCATTTTTCGGACGTCATTGATATATATGGAATTCTCCCTTATTTTTGCTATTGTAAGCTGCAAAATCATTCATGTGGTTTGTCCAATTTGGCACTAATTATCCCTTGCCGATACTGTTGGCAAATATCATCCCTACGAGGGAAAAAGTTTTAACACATTACATCCTGATGATTTTTGAGTAAATTGCAAAAATCATCCATGTGGTTTGGTGAAAGTTGCGGAAATGTTAAGTGTAGTCATGTGTGTGTTTACGAGGCTGTGATAATAGAATTTGAGTGTGCATGAGTAAAGTTGAGATGATCAGCGTCTTGGCAGGGCAAATGGGTATATTTGCAGCCATGGCTGATTTATCCTCTTTGTTCGATTGTTTTACATATCTGAGCCCACATATAAGCCTAAACAAACACCCCCTAAACACACGTTTCACACAGAGAGTAACAAACACCCCCAATTTTATGGCTTATTTTGAGACTTATGGGCTTATATAAGTTTATCATATCGTATGGGTATATTTGAATGTTTACGAGGCTGTGATGATAGAATTTGAATGTGCACGAGTAAAGTTGAGATGATCGGCGTCTTGGCATGGCAAATGGGTATATTTGCAGCCATGGCTGATTCATCCTCTTTGTTCGATTGTTGATACAAAAGTTGGACGATCCTTGATTAGATCCGGATTAGAGGTAATACGGATCTGTTAGGCTCCAGTTCCTGTATCAATTGAGTCTTGATGTATGAGACCTGCGCACTAAGGAAACAAAGCACCGTTAGGCTTACCGTGGGATTGTCTCCCACGATTATCCTCCGGCGTGAGAGTAAGTAATCGGTTTTAGGGTTTTAGTAGAAAGTTAGGGTTATGAGAGCGTACCTTGGATGAGAGCCTAGGTGCCCCTTATATTCTCACCAAACCCTAATGGGCTTTGTCCCATTAATTAGGTGAATAACCAAGAGGCCCCACCGTTTATTTTAATAACTAGTGGGCCCCTCTCCTGATCATAACTCGTTCGTAACGGGTGTTATAAATACCTGCGCGCGTGTGCGCCGGTTGGACCTCATGGGCCTAAATCCTTGTCGTGATAGCCCATATGTTATGGGCTTCCCCGTAGGCAGTATCGTTTGGGCCTTGGAAGTCTGTATTGGTGTTGCTATGGCCCATTCGTCATCGGTCCGGGTGTAAATAGTATTCGTAGGTCGGGTGTGCAAGACCGAGGTTGGACAACGTCATCATGTCCCCCCAGTCTAGTATGCGCTTGGTAAGACCGCGGATGCTAGACTACGAATAGGTGTGGCAAAATTCCTAGATGCGTATCGAGGAAGAATCAAGAAATTGTCCCGCCCAAAACAATGAATCCAGTCAATTTGAATTGCAAGAAGCCTCTTCGTAATTCGTGAGAGGGTAGCTAGAACACAGCTCATAGGTTGCACCCCTACCACACGATTAGGACAAGTGGGGGACACGTGTTCCTCATCGGATCGTCGTGTCAGTAACAACTTGCCCTATATAAAGGATCGCCGTTATTTTACTGTTATTGCCACAGTAAAAAAAAACTCTTCCCCCACCATTGATAAAGCTTCCATTAATCATCAAAGAGCAGATACAGGTAATAAGCGCGTGCGTACCCAAACCCTTGCGTCACAAATCATGGTGTTGCAACTTACTGATTTTACATCGGAAATAACAGATGAGGAACTTCGTGAGTTCACATCTGAGTATTACATCCCGTCCGCACTGCACCCGGTAGTGCCGGCTGCGGATGCGAGTATAGCGGATTTCCCCGTGGGGAAGGTGGGGGTATACACACGGTTCTTTGAGTTTGCCAATCAACGTGTGCCCCTTTCTTTATTTATGTGCAACATCTTGAACCACTATCGTCTTCATATTTCCCAATTGCACTGCATAGGTGCGGCAAAGATATCCAATTTCGAGGTTAATTGCCGCCTCTTGGCAATTAATCCCACAGTTCATTTGTTCCGCGCCTTTACCATCCAGTTGGTACAAACGGGGTGGGTATTCATTTATTCCAAGCGCAGCCGGGCGTCTTGCAGTGCCTACACCGAAAAATTTGGATGCGCTGAGGCGTTGGAGGAGAGTTCTTCTGGGTAAGATATATGTTGGTTCCTTGGAACTATCGCCTTCTATGCGCAAGGGGTTATGCCCGAGGGATGACGCCCACACCCGCGCGGGTATGTATAAGTAATTGAGGATGCGGAACTTATAAATGAGAACCGTATTCCTATCAACGCATACTCGGAGGCCTTTCTATGCCACATGGGCATTAGCCGTAATTATTTCCAAAGGCCCGAGGAAGTGCCAACGTTTATAGGCGAAGACGGTCGGGGTGTAGGTGCTTTCCTTTCCTTCCCCCTCATTTAGTATGTAAAGCCCCGCTCTCCTTAATTAAGCTTATGTCAACCAATTGTTTGGTTGGTTTCTTCTTTTTGTGACGTCAGAGAGGATGGATTTGTTCAGCGTGGTACATTTGAGTAAGCCCAAGCAGGTGACTGAGGGGGTGCGCCCTTTAAGAGATGGTGAGGAGCCGCTGTTGGAAAGTACCGCCGGGCGCACAATGGAACTCGTGCTGGAGCAACCGGAAATTGAGAGTACTGATGTGTTAGCACCCACACCTCTGCGCAGTGTGCCAAGTGTAACTGTGGAGCCCCCCATGCCAGACGCAACAAGCATTGGCTCTTCAGAAGATCTGTTTCCGCAAGAAGTGGATGTCTGGGTATGAAAGCGCAAAGAGGGCTACCGGTGATGATGGCGCGGGCCCGTCAAAGAGGGTGCGCCATCTCAGTCTAGGGTTGAGTACATCGACTGAGGAGGAATCCTCGGGTGCGTCCCCCACGCTTGCTGCCAAAGAGGTGACCGAGACCCCTCCCCCCAAGTAAGTAATTTTGATTTTCCATTTCCGTCCAGTAATAGTATGGATGATACGTAATCACAATAACGGAATGTGTAATCCTCGTTATCGATTGATTGTTTGCAGTGTCGAGGCTACTAGTGATTCCTCTGCGCCGGTGACGCATGCTGCAAACAGTCCACCCCAGACTGGTCCCAGGCTTCGATGGTATGCCAGTGGGATCAGCTTGTAGAAGAGTTGATACGGTTTACTGCGCAGCAAGCCCGCGCTCGCCACGGTGGCGCAGCTGAGAGCGAGTTTTCAAATTGAACGCAGTCAGAGTATACAAAAAATATAGAGAGCCTCTGCTAAAGGCGACCGTTGGTAGAGTATGCGCAGGCTGAGGCAGAGGTCTTCGAGGTCTTATGGCCACAGCACCTTGCCGAGGAGAAAATGGCACTGCTTGTCAAGGTGGAGCAAGAGCGCGCGGATGCTGCGGAATACAAGGCGAGTTGCCACTGGGCTGTGAAGTATTTGGAGGGGGTAAGAACAATCATTTTGCAGGGCTGGATGATTTTCGCCACAAAGTGGGGGTCTTGTCGGAGAAGCATGAGGATAAGTTAACGGCAACTCAGTATCGAGTACGACGAGGAGCTGTACCCTCACATGTTGTCAACGATTGCTGAGCGCAGATGGCTCATAAGCCATGGTTTGCGCCTTGCTGCCATGAGCACTTTGGAATCGCAAGAGGTCAGGCAGTCCTTTGGGGATGTCGTGAAGTGTGCCTTGGCTCGTGTAAGGCAGAAGCGGTTTTTTCTAGGATAAACTGCATGAAAGAAAGGCAGCAGACAGTGCCTGCCGCACAGGTAACCAGGGTGATAATCAGAAAAGCATATGAGGAGCTGTTGCAGGCAATGGAGCGATGAAACTGTTAAGCTGCCTCATATCGCGCAGCTGGATGCGTGGACCAGGATTAACCCCAATTGGTGTGATAATGCAGGTTAACCTTAGCTAGGCATGCCACCGAGGGCGCTAAGGGCCCAGCCTGATTAACTTTCTAAAATCCGGGACTTGTCCCGCACTACATGTACTCTATCTTTGCCCAGTCCTCGTGACATCCTGAATCCTTTCGCACTTGAGAATGAGTCCCGTTGACGGAGTCTTTGAGGCCCATGCATAAGGCGTGGCGAAAGAAAGGGGTGAAGGTTAAGGCTTTCTATGTGGTTGTGGTGCTAGAAGCGCACCTCTCCCCGTTTCGGATGAGTACCATTAGCGTGCGACTGGACACCTAAGGATAGTGAGCTCCTGGGGAAGCTTGAGGAGGCTGGGGATGCGGCCTACCAAGTGGGTAGGTCCGAGCAAAGTCGTTTCACAGCATCTAGGTTGTTCTATACCTTGTAAACTTGTCGTTTTTTGTGTATATTAGTAAATGTTGATTAAGTGAACTCGTGGTTCTTGTGTAAAAGCTATCCTTTTGGACCCATAGTATGGGTCGCATGTTATTGTGACTTATGCGAGTGTACGCGCACAATATTAGTTATAAAAGTTGACAAAATGTTTGTGCATAATTAGTTGCCTTTGCATGAAAGGCGTGTTTATGATGTGCCATTTGTCGAATTGTTGTGAACATAGTCATTACAAAGTTCATGACTGCAAAATATGCTAAGTTTATATGTATGGGTTGACATTACAATTACATGCGGCGTACCGCGAATACCATATCAAGAAGTCAAAAGTTTTGACTCCTAATTTGTTAAACGTGCACCGTGTGCGCTGCTGCGTATCCATCGTGGAATGCGCGCATAAACTGACTCCAACGTCTTGAGAGAAAGGTGTTTAACAAGGACTCATGATCCGATGTTGATGGGTTTGCAACCCTCTTTAAACTCCAAACAGAGTCATTTTATAGTTTACTCATCCTTTTCCCATCGTGGGGTTATTAGGTGCATGCACGCCGCGTAGGCACAAAATAATGTAACAACAGTATTGAGACATAAATAGAGACTCACAATAAGCGTGTAAAGTGAAGTGCGCCGCGGAGTTAGCTAGAAACCGCGACGTGTAATTAATACTTGCAGAAATAAAGAAAAACAAAAAACATGTGTCTTAAAAAAAAATACGCATATACCCAGTAAGCACTTCACTAAAGATAGCATTTCTTGAGATTGCAGATATTCCACGTGCGGGGCAACTCACGCCCATCCATGTCACGCAGCTTGTACGCTCCTTTTCCAAGTCTTCCGTAACCTCGTAGGGTCCTTCCCACTTTGGTCCCAGCTTTCCTGTGTCTTCCGCGTGGCTCGCGTCATTAGCACGATACACGAAGTCCCCTGGTCTAAATGAGACTCCTCGAACTTTAGCGTCGTAGTATGCCTTCATTTTTAACTTCGCTTTCTCCTCACGTATGGCTGCTTGTTCGCGCCTTTCCTCCAATATGTCTAAATCTATACGTCGCTCGTCGTCATTGGTTGTGATATTGACCTCCGCGGTACGAATAGTTGGCATTCCAATTTCGGCCGGTATAACGGCTTCCGTCCCATAGACAAGAGAGAAGGGGGTGTCCCCTGTGCTAACTTTGATTGTTGTGCGATGTGCCCACAAGACATGTGATAACTCCTCTACCCACCTGCCTTTGTGTCTATCCACGCGCTTTGATTCCCTTCTCCTAACTTTTCGATTTCTTCGCTCAAACCAAACCATTGGTCTGTGGATGTTTAACCGACGCAAAACGCTGTGTAATGCTTAATCGCGAGCACCAGTCTTTGAACGGGTTATCACAGAATTGTTTTCCGTTGTCCGACACTATTTCGCCAGGTAATCCAAAACGGCACACAATGTTATCCCAGACAAATCTTTTTACCTGATTTCCTGTGATTGTGGCGACCGCTTTCGCCTCAATCCATTTGGTGAAGTAGTCTATGGCCACGATAAGGAATTTCAATCCTCCCCGCGCAACGGGGAGAGGGGGCCAGCGATGTCGACTACACCTCTTGATGGAAATGCCATGTGTGAGGTGAAATAGGTGTTAAGCTCCTGTTGTGGTTGGCGCGGGATTGGTCTATGTACTTGGCAATCCTTACATTTCCTGATCATGTCGCGCGCGTCGCGTGCATGGTAAGGCCATAGTAACCCAGACCTAAGGCTCATGCCACCGACAAACGTGGTCCTGAGTGCAACTGCATGAACCCGCAAGGATCTCGCGAGCACAAAAGTCCTGCCGAATATGTCCGACGCACCGGAGCCATGGCGGTAGGAACGAACGTCGATAGAGGACTCCCTCGTCGCAGTTCGAATCTCCTGCGGGTAAACGGCGTATGCGCCGGGCATCCCTTTTGTCATTGTGGGAGCGTGCCCGTTAGTTTTATGAATATCAACGATAGGGGTCATCCACGTGGGATCCTGTTCTTCTATCACCGTAGATATCTCCATCTCCGAGATGGATTTGTTCTTCAAGATTTCGACCAATACCTGCTTTTGAAGTGCGCAAGCTTGTGTAAGCGATCTTACTTTAAGGCATCCGCTTTTTGTTGTCACCCCTAGGAACTTGTCGAAGGTGAATCTATCACAGCCCTGGATTTGCATCTATTGGTCTTGTCGAGGTAATAACCATGTTATCTTCTTTAGCCACGTATTTCTCGCCCCAAAAAAAAAAAAACACATGGTTGGCTACTAAACGGAGTTCCCACTTAGCTTCAGTTACTACACCCATTCGAGCTGCAATGCGTAGTCCCGCAAGTAGGCTTCGTAATCCCGCCTCGGTTTTCCGTGGCTTGTTGAAATTCAAACGCAGTGCGTAAGTGAATTCCATTCCTTCCGGGTTGGTGAGGATAAGGCCTGCGCCCGACCCGTCCACGCATGACGATCCATCCGTGAATAAGATCCATGGTTCTGGGAGTTTGACTTCGCTCTGGGGGAGGACAATATCGGTTTCTGGTTTTTCGATGAGAAAATCCGCCAATATTGTCCTTCACTGACGGTGCGTGGTCTATAAGGAGATGTTATGCTCCCCCCAGCAAGACGCTCCACTTTTGCAATCGCCCCGACGCATCATTTAGAAATAACTTGTTTGATGGTTATCTGTGATTAACCGCTACATACTCTTTGGTGCAGCTTTGGAAATACCTACGCAATCTTTTGGCGGCAAATACTAACGCCAGGATCAGCTTCTCCATCGCGCTATAGTTGATCTCCGTTTCTTTGAGTGCTTTACTTACGAAGTATACCGGTTTTTGTACGGACCCCTATCGGTAGTAGCTACAGCGCTAATTGCGCCATAGCGTCGCAGATAGGTACCATAATCACTCCTCCCCTGTCGGGTGCGACTAGCCGTGGGAAAGTGCTGCTATTATCTGCTTGAGCTGCGTGAAAGCTTCTTCATCCTGCTTCCAGTAGTCCAACGAAGTCTCCCTTTTCGCACACTTCTTGAGTGTTTGAACAAGGTGATGACTTGTCCTGCTGAACTTGGATAAGGGAATGCTGTTCAAAACCGGCCTAACTTCCCATTTAACGACTGGACTTCTTTCATCGTGCGCGGTGAAGGAAGTTGGATGACAGCTTTTGTTTTGTCTGGACACGGCTTGATGCCGTCCGTTCCTATCAAGTACCCGAGGAACATGCCTTCTGTAGCACCAAAAGTGCACTTTTTAGGATTTAGCTTCATAATTGAATTGTCCAGTGCTCTGAAAGAGTTTCTACAATGTCCGCGCACCAACTCGTCTTCGGTGTGGCTCTTTTATAACAAAAGGGTCATCAACATAGAGACTTCCAGGTTGGCGGCCGACGACTTGTCCTCGAACGATCTGCACGGCGATTATCTAACCAGTCGTCAGATGGTAGGTATGACACCAGCATCTTAGGCCAAAAGGCATCTTTGTAAAGCAATAGAACACCTTGACTTTTTGTGTGAAAGGCTGTCTTTTTCCTCGTCATCTTTTGGCCATTTGGATTTGGAGATACCCCTTATATGCGTTCCAAGAAGCACATGAAAGGGTAGCCGCAAAGGATTCCACTTTCCCAATCTAACTCGGGTAGTGGGATAGCGTCCTTGTGGACATGCTGTTGAGGTCGGTGAAGTCCCAACCGCACTTCCGCCAGCTACCATCGCTCTTTTTGACCATAACTAGGGTTGGAGAGCCAGTCAGGTAAATAGACTTTTCTCGCATGATACCTGCCTCTACGAGTTTATGTACCTCCTCCAGAATGGCCTTAGCGCGCTCTGGAGCTTGCCCGCGTTTTTTCTTTTTCTGCCGTCACTGGGAGAATAACCCCTGTTCGGAATTTTCAACCCTGTTTCATGATCAATCGTGGGCACACCAGTCATGTAGTTTTGGTTCCCATGCAAAGAATCGAGGTCTCAGTTTCAAAATAGGCACACACACCGCCTAACCCGTATCAGACAGCGACCCCCCGATCGATACCTCTTGCCCGGGTAGTCGGGATGAATCGCGACCTTCAAGTTTGTCACTTTGGTGCTGCTGCCTTTTAGTCTGCGATACGTCACCTTGTGACTGTGTTGCATTCTTTAGGAGGTGCGGCGGCGTTGTAGATGGTGACAATTCCGCCGTCGACGGGGAATTTTAGCATCCCGTGGGCCGTGGATGGGACCGCGCGTATCGCTGTAAGAAATCTCTGGTCTTCTCCGATAATGCCATTGTATGGCGATGGTGATCTGATCACCATAAAGTTCATCCAGGCTGTCGTGGAGTGCTCCTTATTGCCAACTATAACTGGTAATCGTAGTTGCCCCATGGGCCATATCTTTTCTCCCGTGAAGCCAGTCAACGACGTCGTGGCCGGGTTTAGCTGACTTTTTACTTCAGGGCGCAGTCTTTGGAAGCAATGTTCGTACAGTATGTCCGCAGATGCTCCTCCATCAATGTACATGCGGTGGATGTCATGACCCGCTGCATTTATCTCAATGGTAAGTGGCTCCACCACTACGTTGTCCGTAGTCAAAGTGGGGAAGGAGATGGTACTTCCCTGCGAAAATTTTTGACTGACTTTTTGCTTAGTTTTCCGCTGCCATGACTGCACCATATAGATGGTGTCAGCCTTGTCTCTAGGTGCGTCTTTTTTGTTTCCTCTTGCATGAGGGCGACCAGAGTCTCGTAGTTCTGAGATACGAAATCACCCGGCGCCAGTTCAGTCGCGACCCCTTCCAGTGTGAGGTTGTTAGCCCCTAACTCGGGGCCCTTGTTTCGAATGGGTGGGGGTGGCGGTTCGGTGCTATTCGTCCCTGGCGCCGTTTGAGGAGGGGTGGTGAAAGCAACACGCTGTAGATCTTCCGTGCTTGTGATTGTGGCGGTTGGCTGGGTTGTCCCCAGGGATGGTCCCGTCGCTGGGAAGACCAGATCATGTGGCGCATTGGTGCTTCCAGAGGCCTGCTTAGAGACCTGTTTAGAGGCTTGGTCGCTCTGCTTCTTCGTCTGCGAGATCCGCTGGTAAAGTTTCCTTGCTTTGTCATTCTAGATTTTGGCAGTGTTTCTTTGAGTTCTGGTCCCACGGATGCGGCCAATCAGTGATATACAAAAGTTGGACGATCCTTGATTAGATCCGGATTAGGGGTAATACGGATCTGTTAGGCTCCAGTTCCTGTACCAATTGAGTCTTGATGTATGAGACCTGCGCACTAAGGAAACAAAGCACCGTTAGGCTTACCGTGGGATTGTCTCCCACGATTATCCTCCGGCGTGAGAGTAAGTAATCGGTTTTAGGGTTTTAGTAGAAAGTTAGGGTTATGAGAGCGTACCTTGGATGAGAGCCTAGGTGCCCCTTATATTCTCACCAAACCCTAATGGGCTTTGTCCCATTAATTAGGTGAATAACCAAGAGGCCCCACCGTTTATTTTAATAACTAGTGGGCCCCTCTCCTGATCATAACTCGTTCGTAACGGGTGTTATAAATACCTGCGCGCGTGTGCGCCGGTTGGACCTCATGGGCCTAAATCCTTGTCGTGATAGCCCATATGTTATGGGCTTCCCCGTAGGCAGTATCGTTTGGGCCTTGGAAGTCTGTATTGGTGTTGCTATGGCCCATTCGTCATCGGTCCGGGTGTAAATAGTATTCGTAGGTCGTGTGCATGACCCGAGGTTGGACTATACGTCATCATCGATTGTTCTACATATCTGAGCCTTGTTGATCACAACTTCTTAAATGAAGGAAAGAATCATTCCGTCGATTTCAATACACCCCTTTTAGTACCTGTGCAGTCATATATTAGCATAAAT
The DNA here is from genome assembly GCA_026074375.1 of Tanacetum coccineum. Classification (NCBI taxonomy): domain Eukaryota; kingdom Viridiplantae; phylum Streptophyta; class Magnoliopsida; order Asterales; family Asteraceae; genus Tanacetum; species Tanacetum coccineum. The sequence continues at coordinate 75,370 of BQNB010002746.1, forward strand.
ATGCAATGTTGTATGAAATATACACATTACACCCATGGTTCTTGACGTTATATAAACTGCTCAATTCAGTTCATGTATGAAGAAACTTATATGCTACAAGTTATGTGCCTTCAAAAGTTTGACCAAGGCAGAAAAGTACTTTGATCTTAACCAAATGCCTTAAAGTCACTTCAATAGTGACAAGATACCGAATTTTATCATTTTCTGTGTTATGAAGATACATATTCTTCGTATAGGAATATAATGAATTTGGTCAGTCTCACCTTCTGGTTACATAAAGATGATAGCTATGCACCTACTGTTTTAACCTTAATCTCTTATATAGTGCATAGCGGCCATTCGTTAATGCAGTATATTCTAGCTCACCTAGATTTGTTTGAGAGAGGGGCGGGCATTCTGGTTTTTGCCCCATGGGTCATATCCAGTTATCCTGCAATATTATAGTAAATTGAGCTTCTGCACACTTTATCTCCCATGTCATATCACCTTTGTCCTGTAAAGTTGCTATCTAATTTTCAAAGAATAACACACTTGGACCTTGGTATGCTATTTTCTCAAGGTCTCTTGTTCACTCATGTCCCTTGCTATATTGTATATTATTGTGTATACTTTAGTAGCCTTATAAAGAAGAGATTTGGAACAGAAATGATGCAGGACTGGCTGCAGCAGAGTTGGCGTTAGCTGTGGAGAAACATGTTCTGGAATTTGGATCAGTAGACACTGTTGGGACAGTAGGTAACCCCTTTCTTTTTCCAGTTTACATATGTCCAAACGTTTTTGAAACATCGGTCTCTTTTCTTTCCGTTACTACTTTGTTTCTCTACTTGTGGGTGTGGATATCTTGAAAATCTAGTTCAGTCATATGGAACAGCAAGACGCTTGTTTAGTACTTAATGCAGCACATACCGAACATGGTATATTTTGTGAAGTGATGTCCTTTTATTCCATTTGAAGGTATACTAGAGCTGCATCCTGGTGCAATCAACAGCATCCCTAGCAAATCGCACATGGAAATAGGTATATTTACTAAGCTCCTTACAGAAATTTTCAACAAAATATAAGCAAAAAAGAAAAAAAAGGACTGTTTTAACAATCACTCGACGTACATAGTTGTTGAAATTTTGTTTGGTATTATGCATGTTGCAAAGGCGCATTCTTCTACATGGTAGCAATATTTGCTTCTACTTTGAGAATATGCATTCTTTTGACTATGAGTTCAAATGTCTGCTCGGTTGCAGATACACGGGACATTGATGAAAATCGAAGAAATAAAGTGATAGAAAAGATCCACGAATCTGCTGTGAGCATATCCAAAAGACGAGGTGTGGAGCTGTTGGAGTTCAAAATAGTAAACCAGCCGGCCCTCTCAGATGAATCAGTAATAAAGGCAATGGAATCAGCAATTCAAGTATTGAATTTGAGTCACAAGAAGATGATCAGCAGAGCCTATCATGATTCACTCTTCATGGCCAGGTACTACAAACACCTATGCCTACCTTTAGTTGCTTCCAATCCTTTTTCCTCAAAATTTAAATTCTTTATTTGAGCACAGTAACAAGGTTACGCATTCTCTTGTTTAGTGTCCGTTTCAAGCTCTAAGAAGCATAACTTATTAACCTGGAGTTAAAATTGATTTGCAGGAAAGCACCTATGGGCATGATATTTATTCCATGTTATAAAGGTACAGCAGCCTCTCTTCCCTATTTGTTGGTCAATTCCCTATTCCAAAACACTCTGCTGTTAGAAAAAAAATTTGGATCTGTTTCGTAAGATTGGTAATGTGTAAACTTACAAACGAAAATGGTAGTTTAAGGACATTGTTAAGATTTTAAAATGGGTATATTTCTTTTGCTGCTGCTGGAAAAAGAGTGAAGTTGTTCTTTTCCAATGTAATTGTGTTTTGAATTACAGGGTACGGTCATAAACCTGAGGAGTATGCATCGCCTGAAGATATAGCAAATGGAGTTAAGGTGCTGGCACTAACACTCGCCAAATTGTCCATCAACTCATGAGGAATGATAGATAGATGTGTATATGCTTTCTATTATTTTATGTGTCTGGTGACAAGTGAAACGTATACCTCTCATTCATCTTTTGATAATGCATCTTATTTGGCTGGCTTTATAAACTTGGTCCATAATATATCAAATGCCGGACAAATCCCATCTCAAACCCACTATTGCGCTACTGGTAGTTACTTGGGGATCATTGTAGCTAGCTGCAGTTAGATTAAAGCTACATTAGCCCTTTGCCAGATACCGTTTAATCCCACCAATAACGAGGACGCGCTAATAGGGAATATGCGGGTATCTTATCCTTTCAAGAAAAAGGCAGCTAACTACTATAAATTCATCCAACTGAACAAACAAACACCAGATAAGTATAGTGCAAAGTGCAAACAGCACACAGAGACCACTGCGCAACTCACATATATGAGTAGATCGTATATATGAATAGATCACAGATCAATAACAACCACAAAAGCAAGAGAATACCCGGAAAATTACTTGCAAAAACATCCATTTCAATACAAGTTTCACATTTCACATAAGTATTCCTCATCTACCTAAACAACACTTTATGAGGAAAAAAAAACATGCAGACACTAAGAACGAGCTGAGTATTTCATTATGAGTATAAATAAATAACAATGATACAACAGAAACATGTGCACAATGCACTGCAGATATAAATCGTGTATTCTCTCAAGTTTATTAGTAACATGTATATCGCCGCAGATGTGGTTTAAACGAACTTGTCTTATTGCTTGACATTGTTGAGATACCATTGGTATGTACCTACGAGACCATCCTTAAGTGAGATCTTTGGTTCCCAACCCAATTTAGCAAGTGTTGAGCTATCCATAAGCTTCCTCGGAGTTCCATCGGGCTTTGAAGAATCCCAAACAAGTTCTCCCTCAAACCCAACAACCTCTTTCACCAACTCTGCAAGTTCCTTAATAGACACCTCCTTTCCACTTCCCACATTCACATGTTCCAAACCCGAATAATTCTCCAACAAAAACACGACTGAATCAGCCAAATCATCAACATGCAAGAATTCACGCAACGGTGACCCTGTACCCCACACAACTACTTCCTTAGCTCCTGTAACTTTCGCCTCGTGAAAGCGCCTCATCAACGCTGGCAAAACATGAGAATTCTCAGGGTGGAAATTGTCATTAGGACCATACAAGTTTGTGGGCATTGCTGATATCGCGTCCCACTTGTATTGAATCCTATACGCTTGACACATCTTAATGCCAGCGATTTTGGCAACAGCGTACCACTCGTTGGTAGGCTCTAAAGGACCGGTTAACAAAGCCGATTCAGGTATGGGCTGTGGCGCGTGTTTAGGATATATACAAGAAGAGCCTAAAAATATGAGCTTCTTGACACCATAACGATACGCATAATCAATTACATTAGTTTGTATTTGAAGATTGACAGTAATAAAGTCGGCAGGATAAGTGCTGTTGGCATGAATCCCGCCTACTTTAGCTGCAGCAAGGATGACGTATTGCGGCTTTTCAATAGAAAAGAATGTTTTGACAGCAGCTTGATTGGTGAGGTCTAATTCGGTGTGTGAACGAAGGATGAGGTTGGTGTATCCGACGTTCTGCAGGCGACGTACAACAGCCGATCCAACAAGGCCGCGGTGTCCGGCAACAAAGATCTTGGCAGATTTGTCCGCAGCAACTAAAAATGCCATCAACAAAATAGTAAATTATAATACTTACTGACATAAGAAAATTACCAAGTATCAGATAAAAAGAGAGATATTAATTACCAGCAGCATCAGTGAGTGTCATGTTGCAGTCAAACTGGTTTCGCGCGTTGCTGAAAATAGCATAATATATAAATTAATATGGTTGTATTATATTGTAATGGAAGTGTAGTTAACAACATCCCCGCAAACTAAGTAAAACATTGATACGAACCTATCCCATACTAGGCTTGTATCCGTTCATAAGTCAAAATGTAGAACTCACTCAAAAAGCTAGCTTCTTTATAAACCATCAACCAATACAATACTTGGTCGATGTGGGATCGTAACAAACATTAAAAGGGGGTGTTTTTTTAACCTTAATTTTCATAGGTTCTAATTTTCCGGCTTATTTGAATACCTATAGGCTTATATAAGGCTACTATATGATAAACTGGTAAGCCCAGAAATGAGCTCAAATAAACATCCAGTATGAATGAATGAATGTCTAATATTATAAAACTTAATTAAAATTAGCTTAAAAGAGTCACTAGTGTAGTAGTAATTAAGTAAGAAATGGAAAAAGTGCAGTGCAGATCAAATACTTACATAAGCAAGAAGAAGAAGGCCGTCGGTGAGTCTCTCTCTCTCACTCAGATTTGATCTATTGGGTTTATAAAAGGAATAACTTTGTAAAGGTGTGTTTGGTATGGAGTCTTGGAATTTAGAATAGGGGTATCACATAATAATCTCAGGGTGTGTTTGGTTGAATGGTTTATGGATAAAGAAAAGTTTATCTCCTGTATAAAGTTGTTTGGTAAGTGACGAGTTAAAAATATTGGAGTGAGTATGGTGCGGGTACAGAGTTTAAGGCCCGTTTGGTTTGTAGACGAGTTTAGGATTCGGATTTAGATTTGGATTTAAATTTGGATTAGGATTTGAATTTGGGTTTGGTATATAAAAGAAAAAATGTAAAAGTTGTTTGTTTTGTGTATCGGATATAAATTAGGAATGAGATATATAATTATTTATAAATTAATTTATACATAGGCCCACAAACAGTAAATGTTTTTGTCAAATAAAATATTTTTGTTAAATAAAAAAAATAATCATGTATGGCATGCAAATTTACACGTCAGTTAAGAGTTTTTGTTTTACTCATTTGGATAAAATATACAATTCAATTGTGTACAAAAAGTCAACAAAAACAGTGGAATGATCAGAACTCCAAGGGGTGAGGCTGGGTTTTGTTAAACACCATATTCAAAGGTGTCAAACACTGTTTCACAACCGAAAACCTAAAACAAACAAACATCTTTGGCACTCAGTCTATACCAACAGTGCAAAACCCCACAAACAAACACTTTCTAAGAGTGTTTTATTCGAATACACAAATGTAATACTACCTCCGTCCCAAAATTATTGTCAACTTTTGACTTTCTAAATCTTTTTTTCTCAACTTTGACCTTAAATATTTTTGTTTATGCTATTTAATATTTGATGCATAATATATGAATGAATTGAGTTTTTGTGAGAACTCGTATTTTCTGAAGGTAATATTTTATTCAAGATTTATTGCTCGTTTCACAAAATAATAGTTTTATATTTATTTGCCATGACCAATGTACCTTGGCAATCCATTGCATTTCTGTATCATGTCTGCCTTGCGCGTCCCGGCTGCATGGTGGGCCATAGTAGATACCCAGACTGTAAGGCTCTTCTCGCTACTACAGATCTTTGGTCCTGGTTTTTGGCATACTGCATTGAATCGAACACCGCTTATGAAATTCGCGGAGCACATAGTCTGCCTGAATAGGTCCGACGCATCGGAGCCATGGTTGTAGGAAACGAACTGTTCAATAGAGGACCACCCATTTCGAAGGTCCTCGAATTCTGCGTCGTGCGGCGTATTTATTCGCTTAGGAGCATCCTTTTGTTCATGAGTGCGAGGATGCCCTTGCTTCTTATGAATTCGATGATAAGGGGTCATCCACATAGGATCTGCTCTTCTATCACCGTGGATATCTCCATCTCCGCAGATGGATTTGTTCTTACAACGATTTCGACCAACTCCCTGTTTGATTAGGTGCGGCGAAGCTTGTGGATGCGATCTTACTTAGGCATCCGATTCTTTTTTGTTGTCACCCCTAGAAACTTGCCTAATGGTGAATCTATCAAAGCCCCTGGATTAGTGACTTGGTCTTGTCGAGGTATTGAATCATGTGTCTTCTTTAGCACACATATGTCCGCCCAACACATGGTGTGGTACTAAACGGAGACTAGTCCCACATTTGCTTTAGGTTACAGACACCCTTGCGAGCTGCAATGCAGTTATTTGTCCTGCAAGTATGGGCTTCAACGTACTCCGCCTCGTTAGTTCGTTGGCTTGAGAATTCAAAGAGCAGTGCGTAAGTGAATTACATTTCCTTCCGCGGTTAGTTGAGAAGGCCTGCGCCCCCGTCCCGTACACGCATACGATCCATCAGTGAATAGATCCATGGTTACTGGAGTTTTACTCTTCGCTCTAGTGGGCAGTAGTACCGCATTGGTCTCTGGTTTTTCGATGAGAATATCCGCCTAGTATTGTCTATCATTCACTGCGGATGCGTGCGTCATATCTAAGATGTTGTTATGACTCCCCTAGCCAAACACGCTCACATTGTAATCCGCCCCGACGCATCAGTTTAGAGATATGTTTGATAGGGTGATCTTATGTGATTACACTATTGGGCGCTTGGATATATACTATACTGCAGCACAGTCTTTTGGCTCAGGTCAAAATACTAACGCCCAGGGGAGGATGCTTCTTCATTGCGATATAGTTCGATCTACGTTTCCTTGAGGTGCTTTATTACGAAGGATACGGTGTTTGTAAGGATGTCCCTGTCTGCAGTAGCACGGCGCTAATTTGCCCCATGCGTAGCGGAGTTATAAATACATAATCAACTTCCCCTGGTCGGGGTATACTGCGACTAGCGTGGGAAGTGCTGCTATATGATGCTTGAGCTGCGTGAAAGCTTCTCTGCTGCAGTAGTCCAACGGACTTACTCCCTTCTTAGTAAAATTCTTGAGGTTGTTTTTGAACGTAAGGGGACTATCTGTGACTTGTCTGCTGACTTGGATAGGAACTGTTCAAACGGCTAACTTCCACCATTTTACGACTGGGCCTTCTTTCAGTTCGTGCTTGTGTGAAGGAAGTTTGGATGACAGACTTTTGTTTTTCTGGACACTGCTTGATGCTCGTCAGGTTCTATCAAGAATCCGTATTAGGAACATGCCTTCTGTAGCACCCAAAAGTACAATTTTAGGATTTTTGCTCATATGATTTTTTTCGAGTGCCCCTAAATGTCTCTACATTGTCGCGCCTCCAAAACTAGTCTTCGGTGTTGCTCTTTATAACAAGGTCATCCGACATAGACCTCCGAGGTGGCTGGCCTGACTTGCCTCGCGAAACGCATTATTACAGTCGTTGGTAGGTGGGCACCTGCGTTCTAGTTAGGCCAAAGGGCATCTTTTGTAAGCCAGATAGGACACCTTGAATCTATACTGTGTGAAGGCTGTATTGTACTGCGTCATCCTTATCTATTTGATTGTGATACCCATTGTATGCGTCAATCCAGAAGCACTTTGAAGGGGTTATACGCATAAAGGACTCAATTCCAGCTATTCTACGGTAGTGGATAACTGTCTTGTGGACATGCTTTGTTAAGGTCAGTGAAGTACCACCACAATCCGACCAGCTACCATGGCTCTTTTTGACATAACTGGGTTGGGAGCAATCATGGTAATAGACTTCTCGCATGTCTCTATGCACCTTACTCACGAAGTTTATGTACCTCTCCAGAATGCCCTTCTAGGGCGCTTTGTGCTCCCGCGTTTTTTTCTGTACTTACTGGGGAGTAATCCTTGTAGGAATTTTCAACTTGTGTTCTGTGATCGATGTGGACACATCCAGTCCATTGTGTGTGGTTACCATGCAAAGATATCGAGGTTTCTTTGCAAGGAGTGCGTCACCACAGCCGCATCTTTTTTTAAAAACCCGGTAATTGTTTTATCAGACAGCGACCTCCCCGATCTTGAATACTTCTTGTTACGGGTAATCGGGATGAATCTGCGACCGTCAGTTTGTCACTTTGTGTTTGCGTGGATGTCCCTGGTCTGGTCTCGTCACTTGTGAATGTGCTGTTGCATACCTTAGGCACTCTGCGGCGGTGTTGTGTATTGGTGACAATTCCGCCGGTCAGACCGGGAATTGTAGCATCCCGTGGGACTGTGGATCGGATCCGAGGTATCACTGAGAGACCTGGTCTTCCATATATGCATTGTATGGCGATGGTGATCTGATTCACCATAGAAAATTCATCCAGGCAGTTATGGAAGTGATATTTATTGCCAACCATAAACGGTAACCGTAGTTGGCTCCCTTATGGGCCATGTCTTTTCTACCCGTGAGGCCTAGGAGTTCAAGAGTCCGTAGGACGTTTTAACTGACTTTTTACTTCAGGGCGCAGCTTTGGAAGCAATGTTCGTTACAGTATATCTGCTTGATGCTCCCCATCAATTTTACACGAGTGGATGTCGTGACCCGCTGATTTATCTTGCGATGGAAGTGGATACACCACTGCGTTGTCCGCTGTTCAAAGATGGGATAGAGATGCCACTTCATGCGAAAAATTTATGGACTGACTTTTTGCTTAGTTTTCTCTGCCTGACTTGAACCATATAGTGGCTGTCAGCTCTTGTCTCTAGGTGGTCTTCTTGCTCGAACTCCTGTGTTTATCTTTTCCTTTCCTTGATGTTCTTCACCAAGTGTAGATATATCTGCTTCTCTTGACCAATTTGTCAATTAGCTGGCGCGTTTGTCGCATTCATTGGTTGTATGGCCCTTCTGTATTGATACTTCAGTAGTATACGTTCCCCACGCGTTGCTCTTCTGGAGTGCGCATTGGTGGTGGTTTTGGGAAGTTTGGACTTCTGTCTTTTTGCGTGTATCTCCTATTCGGGTGTCATTGTCAGTGGGTGTACTCTGTCGTACCCCGACCCGCCCCTCTTGCAGCGGCTAGTGTTGTTGCGAATATTACTCTGGTCACTTGGATTGTCTCCTGAATCTGTTACTGTGGACCTGTGCTTGTTTGAGTAGCCTTTCATGCTTGTACGCAGAGGCGTGCTTCTCGCTTTGATATGAAGGACCTTTGTGCATTTCATCAACTCATCAAGGGTGGGGAACCCTATCATTCAACCTTTTGATAAGTTCTGGGTTATTTATTCTATTCATAAACCCTGAGATCTTGAGAATTTCAGGGCACGCCTTGGAGTGATTATGCATTCGTCCTTATAGCGTCTACGTAGGAGCTTGGTGGACTCCTGGCGATGTTTACCTGGCAAGCTCGACGGGTTCTTGGCACACTTCTTCCTTTGAGGTAATTTAGCGGAATGCCTCCGCAACTCTTCAACCCTCAATGCTTCTGCGTGGTTGTTTGCTGGAACAGTTCCGCGCGTTTCCTATAACGTTGGGAATTTTGAACATTGTGGCATCACACGGGTTGTGGCCAGTTTTCATAGTGGTCGCCGATTCGAAGATTTTTAGTTGGTCATCCTGGATCACCTTGTCCCAGTCAAGAGTTTTTACGTTAGCAGGCAAGCGCTTTTCTTATCCTCGAGAAATCGCTAATGAGCGAGTATTGCGTCGACCTTTTTGACGACAGCCATGGACGGGACATATCTTTGTTTCATCTCCACGATATTTGTTCTTGTTATTTCCAGTGTCCCGTTTTTTGAAGTACTCGTTGTCCGAGGTGTCTTACTGAGGATGAGTTACTTTCTGCGGCGTTTGCGACGATCTAGTCATCGGAGTCCGAACTTGGAGGACTTTCACTCGGGGTTGAGCGACATTGTCAAAGCCTGCTATAGACAATACGCGACTCGCCCAGCCTAGCACGGACGCTGATGCGCCGGTCATTGTTTGTATGAAGTGTCAAGTTCTGCAAGTTAGTGTTTGAGTACCGAAAGAACTTGCTTGTTACGATTCTACCAAATACTGTTGAGCGTCGACGGTTATCCTTTACGCGACTTTCCTGTCTGGATGGCTAGGTCGGAGATAACTTCGTCGCTCCGGACCGAGTTAAGTCGGCCATCCTAGTGTCTTGTATGATGACGTGGTACCCCCATGACCCATGACCCGAATATATTCCGCATTTTGGGGGTCTCACAGTTTTAAATATATTTTTCATTGGTATAATTTTTATCAAGTATTATGTGACATAAACAAAAATATTTAAGGTCAAAGTTGACAAAGAAAGACTCAGAAAGTCAAAACTGGACAATAATTTTGGGACGGAGGTAGTAGTAATTTATAAAAAACGTTAATATTATACCTTTAATATTAAAGGTTAGGATTATTCAACCGAGGTGTTAATAAATGCATTTATGAAAGACCCGCCAGACCCAGTTTGTTTTAATAAGGCCCCGACTTCTCTCTTTTCTCTCCCACTCTCCAGTTTCTCTTAGTATACGTGTCTTGAAAGGGATTTAGGGAAAAGCAGATAGAAAAACACGTGTAACTACCACTGCTCTCATCATAATCATCCTCCCCCAATCATTATTGGGATAAAAAAAACATACAAACATTCATCCTCCCACTGCTCTCATCACCCAGATCCTGCCGCTCCTCCCTGCAAAAAGGACACCAATGGTATTAAAGGTATGATTGGAAATAGTTTTGTGGATTTGTCATCATATATTCTTTTTCCTGTTCTCTTTTTTATATATGTCTATTAGAAGCTAGATTTATTCAAGTTTTGTTATGGTTTCAAGTTTTGTATATTTAATTTTGTACGACATTCAAATTTGGGTTTTCCTCTAATTAGGACTTTATGGCTGCGAGTGTCAGGGTTGCGGCGACTTTTTGAAAGTTGGGGTGACTGGGATTGATTTTTTTACTTTGAGTGATGCGGATCACCCTTTGGTGACACAAGCTGGTATTTTTTTTTCATATTATATATGCAATAGTTATATATATTTATGTTGTTGTTTGATTCAACTGATTAGGCGGTTTTAGGTATCAAAACAAAACCAATTGAATGATTAGTTGTGTAGTGTTAGCGGGGTGTTTATTTAAGCTTATATAGCAAGCTTGCGGCTTATTTGGTTTTCGGCTTATATGTCCATTATATCATAATGAGCTTATGAAACGTAAGCTCATAAAAGTTTCAAAATAAGCCACAAAAAATGAGCTTATGGAACATAAACCCAAAACCAAATAAGCCGTAATCCATAAACCCAAAACCAAATAAGCCGTAAGACGGCTATATAAGCCGAAACAAACACCCTCCGTGTTTGTGAAAATGGTTTTGTTGGGCTAATTCAGTGCCCAATGATCTTTCACTTAGGATTTGAATACAATATAACCTAAGTGTAAATAACCTTTAACATTTCAAGGTCACTGAGTGAATAGTCACTCAGTGAGTTACCTTCAGGATGCGCAACCTGAGTCTATAAGAAAGACTCTAACATTCAGTGAGGCGGTTCTCAGTAAATGAAGCCTAAGCCAAAGAAGAAGGTGACGGGTTCAGTGAGTCATGGCAATAGACTCACTGAGCCCCATACGATCTCCAACAACTAAAAGACCCTGAAGACAAGAGACTGAAGAATATGCGGGATAGTTTGAAAGCAGATAAGTCCAAGCTCTTATCTCCAGAAGTCAACTTATCTTAAAGAGGGTATAAGACAAGTTCAGTGTCAAGAATTGAACTTGGAAAGAGCATTTGTCTCATACTTAGAATATATATTGTAATAGGGACAAATCAATACACATGTACTAACCTATTAGATCTAAGATAAGTGCTTAACGAGGTGTGACCCTACCTAAGTAGTATAAATAGAACTCTTGTAATGGAGTAGATGTTAAGTTTATGCATTCAAAGTCGTATCTTTCACAAACACACATCTACTCCTTCAAATCTATTAAGTCCCTGAGCAAGCTTAGTTGGTTAGCATAGTAGTTAACTTTGCATAACTCTTTAGGTTTATGCAAAGTTATTAGTGAGGATATCACACACACACATTGTCATTCAATCCCTATTGTAGTTCCACATACAATGGGGTATAATTCTTAATAAAAGAGTTAAACGTTGAAAAGTTATTTTTGTGTCTTTTACTTACGAGCTATATTTACGTACAAAAATCTTTTCAAACAACAAACTATTTTTTCTTTACTTGCTAGTCACGAGTTAGTTAATGATAACTTTGTAGTTATTGTTCACTAACTATGTGGGAACAACAAGTGGTATCAGAGCCTCAGGTTTATAAAACTTACTTAACACAAATTTATTTAAGTTTTTAAAACCTAGATCCTTAAATGGCTGTAGTAAATGATGTACCCCAACTAGTTGACAAAAAGGGAGGTAGCTACGCTGCTATTGCTCCTAAACTAGAGCCGGGAAAATTTAATAAGTGGAAAAAGTGAATGCTTTGCTACTTAGCAGGAATGGAACCCTATTACTTAAAATATATTAAGGATGGTCCATTCCATCCAAAAACAGCTGAAGGTGATGCTAAGCTTGAGTCCCAATGGACTTCTGATGAGAGGAGGGTGGTCGTTCAAGACCAGCGCCCGAAAAGCATCATTATATCATGTCTACTAGATGACATAATGGAATCTGTCATTAGTTGTGTTTCAGCGAAAGAAACATGGACTGACTTGGTTCACAGCTTTGAAGCTCCCTCAGATACCAAGGAAAATAGGATCATGGATCTGAAACTTGAGTATCAAACTTTCAGGGCAAAGTCCACTGAAAGTCTCTCACAGACCTACACCCGCTATAAGACCCTAATCAATGAGCTTGCAAATGATGGTGTTAACCTCTCTAAACATGAAATCAATGTTGGTTTCGTGAACAGTCTCCCTGAGAAGTGGCTAACCTTCTCTCAGGGACTGAGGAATGCCAATCATACTCAGACTCTTGACCTTGCAGATATCTATGGAAGGTTTGTCTATGAGGACAACCTAATCCAAAGAAGGTATTCTGACACCAAAAAGGCCCTCATTACCACTCCCTCAAGCACTCTAATTTCTACTGCCTTCTTTTCTAACAATGTCATTCAGGATTTCTAAGAAAATTCTGATGATGAAGTAGATGAAAGGTCTAGTGAGGAGTATCTAAGAGACTTAGATATTGAGTATCATGAAAGAGCCCTTTTGGAAAACTCAAAACGTTTTATAAAAAGAAGAAACAATTTCTCTAACTCAAATAGTCAAGCTGATCCAAAGTTTCAGAAAGATTACAAGGCTGAGTACAAGAAGATAAAAGCTAAGCTTGCACTCCTTGAGGCAAGTCCCTCAAGTTCTTAGAACCCAAAGACCTTCCAACCAAAGAACAAAGGTTTAGTCGCTGAAACCTTTGATTGGGATGAGGAAGAGGTTTCTGATGAGGAAGAAGTCACTCAGGTCAAGGTACTGATGGCTCTAGCTGATGATGAGCTCACTGTTAGAAAGAGTCATGCTCGCAATGGTGAATGGGTAGACATCACCATAAGAAAGGTAAAAACTCTTCTCTCTATGGATGAAAATGCCGTCAAACTTACCTAAAGTATATCAACATTGATCTCAAGTTTGTTGAAGAGCAATGATTAAACTTACTTTCTAAGTATAACAAAATGGTTTTTGAATTAAACAAGTGTAGAGATGAATTGCTAATTTTAAAACAACCAAAGCTTAATGCTATCACTTTTCAAATTCAAAACACTGAACTTACAAAGTTAAATCATGCTCTTCAATAACAACCCAAAGAGGAGAAAAAGATCAATGAAAAATGGCTAACTAGCTCAAAGAAAGTTAGTCAATGTATCGGTGAGCAAATTCCTAACCAAAAGAAGAAAGTTTTGGGTGGTGAATTGTTCACTGAGTCATCATCTAAAATAAATAAAAATGAAAATCTTTTCATTCCTGCTTCCATAGGGTATGACCAAGAAATGGTCCCAAAAACCAAAGATTGGGTTGAGAGACTTAACCCTGATAGCAAACTTCCAAACTTTAATACTGGAAGAATTTTAGTCCTTGAAAGTGAAGCTGTCAATGAGTCTCTTGAATCCACTGAAACTTTAAATACCCCTGAATCATCCAGAGATTCTGAAGCTGAATCTCTTACTCCACTACCTCCCTTAAAAAATCTTCAGGGAGCTTCACCAAGCTTAGAGGTAATGCCATTAAACTTTCAACCCCACTCTCCTAAAGAGAGACCAGGCTTAGGTATCATGAAACATACAAAGCATGAAACACAAGATTCTTCTAACAAGAGTGTTTTAGGAACTGTCACTGTTAGTGAAACTAAGCAAATCACATCTTCAGTTCCTACTGAGATCAAAGACACTAAACAAGAATAAAAAATAAATGAATGAACTAAACTTGTTCAGATGTTAATAGATGAAAAGGTTAATTCTAACCAAAAGACTCAAGAATCAAATTCAAAGATTCAAAAGACTGAGTCATCCAAATCAGTTGATTCATCAAAAATGAGTCAAGATTCTAAGCCCAAAGTTCAGAATATTGGCTCATCAAAGTCACTCAGGCCTAAGCCAATTCAAAAACCACAATTTAAGTATGAACTCTGTCACTATACCAATCACTTGACTGATGATTGCTATAGGATTCTTTACTGCATGATATGCAAAAGGGAGGATCATAGGACCTCGGATTATGAGATGTATATTGCTTCTCTATAAAGGAGTGAGAACTATAAGGCTCAGCCTTATCAGTATGCATCTTCTTCTAAGCAGATCCTGAAAGCGAAGGCAAAGCCTGTCCTACCATGCAAACACTGTGGTTTCAATGATCACAGACCTGATGATTGTATAAACTACCCTGAGTGTGAAATCTGTGGAAGCTATGATCACTTTACCTCAGGACATAATCGTGTCATTCATATTAGAGGAGGAGTATTATCTGAATCCTCTCAGTCTAATGAGTCCTCAATTGATGTAAAGTGTAACACATGTGGAAGCACTATACACTCCACCACTAACCATAGTGAGTTTGATCACTTCAAAAGAGGTGAGAAAATTTAGGCTGCAATAGCCAAGGAGCCCACCAAAAAGTGGGTTCACAAAAGAAACTAACCCAAGTTTATTATTTGTGTAGAGACACATCAGGGAGCCTATTTGGTACCTGCACAGCGGATGCTCAAGGAGTATGACTGGTGTTAAGAGTTATCTGCACAAATATGTAGAGCAACCAGGTCCTAAGGTAGTGTTTGGTGATAACTCATCTTGTATTACTGAGGGATATGGTTCAATAAACTATGGGGGTGTAGTTTTCACAAAAGTAGCCTTTGTAAATGGTCTTAAGTACAATCTAATTAGCATTAGTCAACTCTGTGATGCTAAGTATATTGTACAGTTTGATGATAAGCAAAGAACAATATTTAATGCTAACAAAAAAATTGTCTTGATAGCACCTAGAAGAAATGATGTTTATGTCCTTAACATGTCATCACTGACTCCAAATGGAGCCTGCTTCTTTGCTAAAGCCTCAAAAAGTGTAAACTGGCTATGGCATAAAAGACTATCACATCTAAATTTCAAGAACATTAATAAGCTTGCCAAACAAAACAAAGTTCTTGGTCTTCCTTCCCTAGTTTATTCAAAGGATAAACCTTGCACAACATGTGAAAAGGGAAAGCACCATAGAGCTTCATTCAAAACTAAATAAAACTTCTCTATCAAAAAGTGTTTGCATCTTCTTCATATGGACTTGTTTGGATTAGTAAGTCCAATGTCCATAAATCATGAGAAATATACCCTAGTCATTGTTGATGAGTACTCAAGGTACACATGGGTTTACTTTCTCAGGAAGAAAAGTCAAGCACCTAAAATAATTATGTTTTTCATTAGGATGGTAGAAAACCAAAATGATGTAAAAGTCAAACAAATCAGAACTAATAATGGGACTGAGTTTAGAAATCATGAACTTGAGAGTTTTTGTGATGAGAAAGGAATTTCTCAGAACTTTTCTTCTCCCTATACAATAGAACAAAATGGTATAGATAAAAAGAAGAACATAACTCTCATTGAGGCTGCTAGAACAATGCCGAATGGCTCAGTACTCTCTAAGCACTTATGGACTGAAGTAGTCAGAATAGCCTGTTATACTCAGAACAGATCAATCGTTGTCAAAAGACATGATAAAACTCCCTATGAAATATTCAGGGAAAGAATTCCTGATATCAGCTACTTTCATATGTTTGGATGTCCTGTGTTTATTCATAATTACAAGGATCATCTTGGCAAATTTGATGCTAAAGCTGATGATGGATATTTCTTAGGATATTCCTTTGTCTCAATAGCTTTTAGAGTCTTTAACACAAGAAGACAACAAGTAGAGGAGACTTATCATGTAATATTTGATGAAATTATGGAAGCCATCAAGTTTACCAATACTTTAGTAGATGAGACAGGAATTGATAATTCCTCTAGATATCCTCCTGATGAATTTCTTTAAGAAGATGATCCATCTAGACAATATCAAGTATATTATATTGTCTCATACTACATCATTATTCATGGATGTTCACTCACTGAACTTACCCAAGAAAATAATCTCCCTGAAGTGATTGCTCCTAATGAGCCTGATATACCTCATACTGAGGATACTGAAGGTCCTCCTGATCTAATCAACACTGAAGGGACACATGAACAAAATGTTCAGAATGATCAAATGATCACTCAACCTACTGATATACCATCAGGGAACAATACTGAAGTCTTAGGATCCATTATTGAATCTTTAGTCCCTGATGTCCCTCAGTCTCACATCTCAAATCAAGCCTCTACAAGTTCTCATCCTGTTCCTCAGGATAGATGGTCAAGAGACCAACACATTGAACTTTTGAATATCATTGGTGATTGATTCGTGGTATAGTACACACTTATATAACAACTCAAATGCAGATCTCAACCAAATGCCCTTGACCAAGGCAAAATGAGGCACTGAAGCACCAAGATGGATTTATTCCATGCAACTATTAACCATACATCATAACACAAAACTACAACTTCTTTAACATTCAATAACCTATATCTTTAGCTGAAAACTAGCCTCTTCATCCCACCTGTTTATATTAAGTGAACAAGAAAACCAGCCCCCCCCCACCCCCCCCCCCCCCCCCCCCCCCCCATGAGCAACGGAATAACCCAACAAGACCCCCCAGCAAGACTGGTTGCACCAAGGCTTATTGTCAGAAGTAGGAATTGACTATGATGAAACCTTTGCACCAGTGAGTAAGTTGGAAGCCATCAGGATAATTCCTGCCTTTGCCACATATATGAACTTCAAATTGTTTAACCTAATGGATGTCAAATAGTACCTTCCTAAATGATAATCTGAAAAAAGAAGTTTATGTTAAACAGCCTCATGGCTTTGAAAGTATGAGTTCAATGACTATGGCTGTAAGCTTGACCCAAAAGCCCTCTATGGACTAAATCAAGCACCAAGGGCATGGTATGAGACTCTCTTTAATTTCCTTATTCAAAATAAGTTACCAAAGGGAAGAATAGATAACACATTGTTTATCTATAAATCTAAATGTGAGGTTCTCCTTGTTCAAGTTTATGTAGATGACATCATATTTGGCTCAACAGTTAAAAACATTGTAAACAGTTTGAGGAACTGATGACAAAGAAATTTGAAAAATGAGTATGATTGGGCAGAAATACGAAATTTCTAATAGTTATAAGGAAAACCACCCCATTGGTTCATCCAAACAAACTTGGGTCCTATCTTTCTAGCAAGGCAGTGAATGACACCTCATATAGGGGATGATTGGGTCACTGATGTACTTAACTGCAACAAAGGACTTGATATCATTCTCTACAGTCCTATGTGTAAGATATCAGTTCAATCCAAAAGAATGAATCTACAGCTGTGGAAAAGAGTCCTCAGGTCCTAAAAAGGTTACTCCAACCCCTCTGGTCTATATTATCTAATGACCAGGCTTTTGATCTTAAAAGGATTTCAACTCAGACTATGCTGGTTGTAATATGGACAAAAAAAGCACCTTAGGTGCCTATCCAAATACTTGGTGGAAATTGGTTTGTTAGTGTGCAAGATATAGCAGTCAGTGGCTATGTCTTAGCTAAAGCGAATATGTTTACTGCTGATGTTGTTGGTGGCATTATTCTATGGATGAAAAGTCAATTCAGTGACTATGAACTTCCATTACAACATGGTACCCATCTTTTGTGACAAACCAGTGCCATTGCAATATCAACAACTATCTACTTCACTCAGATCCAAGCATATTGACATATATATCATTTTCATCAGGAGATCACATTACTTAAAGGAGACCACTGAATTACACTTCATTCATGAGTATCAGCTGGCTGATATCTTCTCTAAACCTTAGATGAACCTACTTTTATAGACATAAAAGCAGAATTAGGCTGTTGAACATTGATTAATCAGTCTACTGATCAATCATGTTCAGTATGGTGTATATTCTTTTCTCCCTGAAACCATATCCTGAAACCCATATGAATACCATGACACTGAGGGACACATTTTAATGAAGTAAACTAAATGCTCCAAGTCTTTAGGTTACTTAATGTCCTCGGTTGGTGATGAACACATTTAAATAAAGAGAAAAAATATCATTATCTAAATGTCATCACAAATAGTCAGGGCCCCACATTCTCATTCTCAAATATCACTCAATTAACCCTAACATGCATTTAATGCTCACTCCCACAAACACAATCCCTTCCCAAAATGTCTAATAAAAAGACTTTTGACCGTTATTCATATGTCATCACTGCAAAAGTGAAACGGCGCTACAGTTGCTATAAAAAACGAGATCATGCAACTAGTGGGTTACTGCATTATATGCGTTACCAAACTAATTTTAACTTTTTCCAAAAAATGAAAATGTTAAATTATTATAACCTTTTTCACACATCACCTATAAATACCTCTAGAAAAGAGAAACACACACACAAATTTACAAAGCAAATTTACTCTGCCTAATTTCTCTCTCAAAGAAAGTGTGTGGGTGTTTATCTTTTCTGGTAATAACAAGCTTAACTCATCTTTTGTTTATTGAAAACTACTCTTTTCAAATCATTTTGTTTGTTCAATCGTGCTCTTTACAAAGATATCCATCCTTGTATTGCTCCTTTTGATAACATATTACACATTTCACGGCAACGATCAACATTAGACATTAACTTGTGACCATCTGGTGTGTAATATTCTTCCATTAAAACTTTTTTTTCAACACATTCATCTAAAATGGCAGAACAACAAACAATCAAGTATGCTCCACAATGGAACAACATGACTGTGGACAATGTGACTTTTCAGACCAATAATGTGGTGGGTAACTTTAACTACCCACCAAATGTGCCTGCTTACAAGCCAATAATGAAATTTCTGCTAAATTATCCCTTGAAGAAAGCTTTTACCAACTGTCCCTTAGTGGTCTAGCACTGCTGTTGCCTATGACCCTTTTCCATCAACTGATGAGACTAAGCAATGCCCACTCAGGGAATTCCTCATCAAGTTTTCAGTTTTAAATAGGCAAAGACCTTTGACCCTTGACTTTAACACCTTTCGTTCATCCAATGGCCTTGATTATAATAATGGTAAATATGTGTCTCATCCTACACCTGAGGCTGTCAAGAAAGAATTAGGCAAAATTGCCATCAATCCGAGTTACATGGACAAAACCCCAGTCCTGAAAAACTCCTTTCCCATGGCTTGAAGAATTCTGTTCACTTTTATGATTCAGGTTCTCAGCGGGAACTACTCCTCCACTGAACAAGTGAACTCTATCCAACAGCTTTTAGCCTACTGTCTCATAACTGGGACCGAGGTTGACATATGGGAGATCATTTACAGTGATCTCATAACCAAGCTACTGAATAAGTCTAGGCTGAAATACGTCTCATACCCTATATTTATCTCATGTTCTTTACAAGTGTTACTGGGTTCTAACTACACTCAGGATGAAAATTTTGGGTTTTTACCTGGTATCCTGAGTAACTCTAATTTTACAAAGGATGCATCCAAAGTCACTGACATTGAATTGATGACCCATATGATTGCTGTAAACAATCAGAAGGATTCAGTGTCTCCACTTCCCTTGGCTGCAAAGCCAAAGAAAGGGAAATCTCAGACTGTGACTCTAACCTTACCCAAGTTACTGGGCCCTGAGGTTCCTGGAGCACTCTCTAAGAAGAGCAAAAGGCCTAAGTCCAAAAAGCCACCCACTAAGACCAAGGTCACACCACCCAAGCCAACGAAGGGTTCCGAGCAATCCCAATCTGTCTCCTCGGGCACCGTACCTGATCCCCAAGATCTAGAGAGAAACATATAACTCGCTAGTACAGGATTGCCTTCCACACTCAATGAGGGCACTCATAAATCAAAACCTTTGCCTGAGAATACTGCTACTCCTCCCAAAGACTCAGGGGGAAATATTCAACCCTTTGACAGGGACATAACTTCTACGACTTCTGATGAAGGCACAACTAAAACCATGCCGCGTCCTGAAGGGTCACTTGGGGATAAAGACTCAGGGGAAACATACCACCCCGCTAATATGGAACCAATATACCACCCTGTTGCTGATCTCATGAGGACTGGTGCTAAGTACCAGGTGGACCAGACCCGGTCCACTAGATTGAGGTACCAGTCCCTGCCCAAAAACAAAGGCAAGCCTTCGCATGAAGGGGATCTAGATACCCAACCCATAGTCCTATTTACATATGCAGATGTGAGAGCATTTATCTTATCTAATGATGAAATTGAGGAGGATATCTTAGGAGCTGGTGAAGAAATGGATGAAGAACCTCAAGTTGCTGGCATTGCTAAAACACACCAAGTCTCCTCCTCCTCCTTAGGCAGACAAGCCTCAGTCATCTCATGCTCCATCCACTAAAACTTTAGATACTGACTCCTCCAGTGATGACATTCTTAGGAAATATGACAACATTTTGCCACTCACTGAACATCAATTGGTTAAGTATCTCAGGAAGATGTCAAATGCGCTGTTTACCAGGATCTCTGAGGATAACTAGGAAAAGTATGAAGAGGTTGCGGTTAATTATGCTGATCTTAAAGCATTCGTTAATGACTACTATGATGAAAACATTGCTCATAGAGATCAGAATGACAAGTTGGTAGAAGCCTCCATGAGTTCTCTTGACAAAAGTAGCAATACTATTAGTGATCTCTACAAAGGCCTCAATATCATCACTGAGCTTCTTAAAGAAATCAAAAATGCTGTCAAGGATGACTCTGTCATCAACAAGAAAATCACTGAAGCCTCTGAGTCATTCACCAAGTTCTCTACAAATATTATTGATCTTCAGTCATCTGTGAATACTCTTTAAGCTCATGCTCTCAAACAAGATAAAGAGCTAGCTGCCTGGGCTAAATCTTCTACCAACACTGCATGGAATCTTGGCTCTAGACTTTCAGGTCTTGAAAGGGCTCAAAACCATATCCAGTCCAACATGTCCTCTCCTAAGGAAGATACACACTCCATCAAGAATATGATGATTGAGATGTATGAAGTTTTTAAAGGCCAGCCCTCAGGCAGTGCCACTCTAACACTTAATCTCACTCACATTCCAGCAAATGTTGAAGGGGAGAATATAACCAACACTGCTACTGAAGACCCTCCTTTTTACACTGAAGGGGAGACCGGAAAACCAAAAAGGGTGATTCCAATATCAATAATTCAACCAACTCAAGCTCAACCAATCACCAAAATAATCACTCATCCTGAAAGTTCTCAAGTAGCTTCAAGAATTGATAAAGGAAAAGGGATTGCAACTGAGTCAGAGGAAGAAACCACAAAGAAACTGGTGCCTACATCAACCATTGTTCATCCTGATCCTAATGCTCTCATTCCTTATACGATAAATGGAGAGGTGTACCATCTCACTGGTAAACAACTTCAGGAACAAATAGATAAGGAAGAACTAATCAAGAAAGCTGAGGAAGAGGCCAAAATTCTTGCCATATCCAAGCCTGAAGTGATCAAAGTGGTGCAAGAAGAGGCTGAAAAGATTGGACTTGACCTAAAGAAAATTGCAAGTGCCAAAACAGGTGAGAAGTTCAAAAAGGCTTAGGATGCTGAACACAGGTCCTCAAGAGAGAATACACTAACAAGGTCAGAAAATCTCTTGAACTTAGGAAGCATAAGTTTGAAAGCTACATGTGGACCATCAACAACAGATTGAAGCCTGAGACTATCACTGATATCAAGATTCATCCAAAGACCAAGCCAGTGGTCATAACAGTTTACAGAGGTACTGATGGTAGAAACTTTGATGTCCATAGACCTTTTTCATTTGGTGCATTTGGTATCTCTGAATTAGATAAATTAAGAGAAATCATTCCCAAAAAGAAAAATGCAGTTGTATACGACTTGATGAATTCATTAAGCCAAAGGTATGAAAGGATAAGAAAAATCCCTAATGTAGGATCGATATTCCTTAATGAAACACTGATATACTGTCAACTATGCGGAATCTAGTTGGCAGTACTTTAAGAAGAA
>BQNB010002746.1:97786-121524 GCA_026074375.1 Tanacetum coccineum
GTTAGTTAGTTGAGAAAAAGAAAAATACAAAAATATGTGTGGTAGTTAGTGTAAAAAAATGGTAAAAACAGGGCTTTTCAAAGCTTTTGATTCTTTCATTCCCCTTGACGAACACTTAGCTACTTTTCGAGGTTATTAGTCGAGGGGGATCGAGATTCTTGGTTTTCTTAAGTGTTTACTTATAGCATTGCGTGAGGACACGACAATATCTTAGTATAGGGGATTTTGGTATGTGTTTAATTACACATACCTTTGACCATTAAAAACGGACTTAAACGACCAAAAACGTACCAAAAATACATTGTATTTGTATGTTTTGCATTTGTACTGTGCAGGTAAAAAATATCTAAGAAAAGGACAAAAACAAAGCCAAAAACGACAAAACCGAGCACGAGAATGGAAAGAGCGTGAAGAGAAGTCAAAATTAGAGCCAAAAGTCAAAAAGTCAAAGTCAACCCCGACAAAAGTCAAAGTCAAAGACGGAGCCAAAACCGAAGAAAAAGTTAATGGGCCAACCCGTACCCATTTAATAGGCCGGGACTGCCCATTAAGCTTTTATATAAAAGTCTTATAAGCCTTAAACATTTAAAAACCCAAAACCCTTTATAACCGGCCCAAATTGCAAAGCCCATAACCCATTTTACCCACTTAACGACTAAACCCATTAACCCCTTATAACCTTTACTTCGTTAGTCCCTTAAGGACTAACGGTGCAAATACCAACCCAACCTCAAGGACCAACGTTGAACTAAACAAGGACGATGGATGTAATCATACTATACACTTTCAGGGACCATTTTTGCCATTTACCTAAACCTTCACCCCTGTTAACCCAATACCAATTAAACCCACTTTCCCGCCATACCCTTAACCCCACTACTGTACATCCCTGTCATAATCACACCTCTGCAACAAACAGCCAAACTTCACCCCTTGACAAAAACAGCGAACCCCACATCCCACAAACCCCCCAAAAACAAGTTGGCAATCCCAATTGTTTTAATTGGCCAAGGCAGTGAAGGGTTGTGATTAAAAGGCTTGGGCTCCAAGAGTAATTGATGGCCAGGATGATGCTTTGAAGTCTCTCTCTTAACAAGCACAAGAAACACAAAGCAAAGACCCACACAGCTTATATAAAGAGAAAGAAGACATAAGAAACTAGTAACTAGGAGTAGAATAGTTTTATTTTTAAATGTTTTTATGTATTATAATTCTGTCATTTTTTACTTTTAATCTTGTAAAAACTTTCTTTTGAAAGAAATTTATGTTTTATCAATTCTATTTTTTTTATGCTTTCAAAACTGCTTATTGTGAATTGCTAATTCTCTGTTGTTTATTGTCTGCTTTTAACTGCTTCTTTATGCTTGTTGATGTTGTTTATTGCTTATGAATATTTGCTCATGGCTTAAATTACCTTTGTTCATGTTCTAGTATAAATCTGTCATATGTAGCTTATGAACTGCTTATAATATTTGCTCATTATTAAGTGCTTTTCAGTTGTTAAGATTAGCTTATTAAGTTGTAATTTGGCTTGTTTATAAGCTGTTTTAAAAAAATCTTAGTTTAATCTAGTGAAAATCAAGCTTAAAATGTATTTTGGAAGTTTAAAGGGGTGTTTGGGTCAAGGACTCAAAACGGGTAAAAAATGGGTATAAACTTTTCTTGGTTTTCAATTCTGTTTCAAAAGCTCTAAACAAGTCCCTTATTTAGTTTTTATAAGCTGATAGTTAGTTTTCTCAAGTTTTCTAGTTGTCTTTTACTATTTTTAAGTCTGCCTTACAATTTCAAGTCTTAAACTGCTCATTTGATCATCTTTTTAAAAATCCTTTTGAAAGGTGGTTTTTGTGTCTTAAACATGTTATCTTATGCATATGGTTGAGTTTTAAAGTTCCTTGTTTACCCTTTTTTGTCTGTTGCATCAATCCAGTCAAGCCTTTAACCTAGTATAAAGTCTTTTATGAAAACCTTATTGCAGTCCATTGTCTAAGCTTATTTCTAAGTAATTATTGTTATAACTAGCTTATTCTAGTATAAATGTAGTGTATTTCAAGTTTTCATTGTGCCAGCATCATTTAGATTCCAAATCATAGGCTGCAAATTTTCAATTAGACTTCAAAAAGGATAAAAACATGGTTGTAGGCTGTCCATTTCAATTTGCATTTTCTAACTCAGTTCTTGTTCAATTTCCTTAATTCCAGCTTCTTTGTGCTCTTTTAGTATCTAAGTTTATCTGTTTTTAACTTTTATCTTTTGTCATTTGCTTATTTGTTCTATATTTTAGCCCAAAAGTAGCCATTAGTCTTGCAAAATGCCCTTTTGGTTATCTGATTTCAAATGCTTTCCAGTGCCTGTTTAGCTTATTTCTCTGGCTTATTTTTATTCAATAGTGCTTAATAGATATAGGTTGTTGCCTTTTGCTAGCTTATTTGTCTTTTCATAAGCTTTTTGAGTCGTTAAATAAGCCAAGTTTAGCCCCTTTGTTTCTTAGTGTTAAAAAGGCAAAGCTGCCAACTTTTCATCAACTTATTGCTGGCTTATTTTTAGGTTTTATAAAAAAGGGTCTTTGTTAAAGTTTGTTAGTTTTGCTAGTTTTATAAGTTTAAAAAAAATGTTTAAAAAAAAGAAAGGCATGGGGGTCGAACCCATGACCTCCCTCTTTGCACACACTAGTCTCAGCACACTCACACACTAACCACTCGACCTTGGGACTTTTTCAATATTACTTTGCATAAATTAATTCCTATACTCTTTTCCCTTTTTAGCTTTCTGCTTTAATTAGCTTATTTTAAGCTTATCTAATAAGCCAATTTGGCTGTTCACATTTTTCTTAGGATCAGTGTTCTAAAACACACCTTCAATAATTTTTTCAGAATTTTAAGATTAATTTTAGTATTTTTAATCATTTATTTTCATTAAAATCGTATTTAATTCATAAAAAATAGAAAAATAATCAAAAAAATATAATTAATTTTTAATTTTTTTTCTTTTATCATGTAGGACATAGAAAAAATATATTTGCATCCGTAGGGTTAAAATTGTAAAGTTTGGTTTTTTAAAGAACGGGATTTGAATCACGTTATCGTTTTCGTGTTTTAACCTTAATTGCTTTTACTTTTATGTTCCCGTAGACTTAGGATTTCCTTTTATGCCTTATTTTTGTTTCCCGTAGAATTTTAAGTCATCCATTGCCTTTTTATGCTTTCCTGTAGTTTAGGTTTAAATTCCCGTGCCTTTTTATGTTTTTCCCGTAGATTTAAGTATTCCTTAGTTCAAATTTTCATAATTTCTCGTAGAAATTAGAAAACAAATCTAAAATCCTTTGCCATTCAAGCATCCAAAAGTCAAACCTCAAACGTAAACGTCAATTTCACGCCTCGTTAGGAGAACGACCCGGGTAACACTTTCCCGGAATCATTTATATTGTACCCGTGAGTTTGTTGACCTTTTTCCTAAAAGGTTGACTTGGTTGACTCGCGGGGATTTTATATTTTGATTAATATTATACTACTATTCTATATAATTACCCCTAAAAAGGTGATTGTCAAAAGCTTTTACCAATTGTCCCTCATTGGTTTACCAGAACTTCCTTAGGGAGTTTTGGAGCACTTCTGTTGCATTAAACCCTTTTCCATCAACTGATGAGCCTAAGAAACGCCCACTTAGAGAGTTCCTCATCAAGTTTTCAGTTTTAAACGGGCAAAGACCATTGACCCTTGATTTTAAAATTTTTTGTTCAACCACTGGCCTTGATTATAATAATGGTAAATATGTGGCTCATCCTGCACCTGAGGTTGTAAAGAAAGAATTGGGCAAAATTGCCATCAACCCGAGTTACCTGGACAAAACCCCAGTCCTAAAAAACTCTTTTCCTGTGGCTTGGAGAATCTATTCACTTTTGTGATTCAGGTTCTCGGCGGGAACTACTCCTCCACTGAATAAGTGAACTCCATCCAACAGCTTTTAGCTTTCAGTCTCATCACTGGGACTGAGGTTGCCATAGGGGAGACATTTACAGTGATTTCGTAACCTAGATTTATCTCATACCCTAGATTTATCGTAACCTAGATTTATCTCATATTGAATAAGTCTAGGATAAAATACGTTTCATACCCTAGATTTATCTCATGTGCTTTGCAAGTGTTACTGTGTTCTGACTACACTAAGGATAAAAAATTTAGGGTTTTACCCCCCATCCTGAGTAACTCTAATTTTACAAAGGACCCATCCAAAGTCACTGATATTGAATTAACGGCCCATATGATTGCTGTAAACAATCGGAGGGACTCAGTGTCTCCACCTCTTTTGGCTCCAAAGCCGAAGAAAGGGAAGTCTCAGACTGTGACTCCAACCTTACCCAAGTCACAGGGCCCTAAGGCTTCAGGAGCACTCTCTAAGAAGAGAAAAAAGCCTAAGTCCAAAGACTACCCACTAAGACCAAGGAATCACCACCCAAGCTAACGGAGGGTTCTGAGCAATCCCACTCAGTCTCCTCAGGAACCATACGTAATCCCCAAGATCTAGAGAGAGAGACATACAACTCACTAGTACGGGATTGCCTTCCACACTGGATAAGGGCCCTTGTAAATCAAAACCTTTGCCTGAGGGTACTGCTACTCATCCCTAAGACTCAGGGGGAAACAAACAACCCCTTAACAGGGACACAACTTCCACGACTCCTAATGAAGGCACGACTAAAACCACGTCACGTCCTGAAGGGTCACTTGGGGACAAAGACTTAGGGGGAAACATACCACCCGCTGATACGGAACCAATACACACTCCTGTTGCTGATCCTTCAGGGACTGGTGCTAAGTACCAGGTGGATGAAACCTAGTCCACTAGATTGAGGTACCGGTCCCTGACCAAAAACAAAGGCAAGACTTCTTCTGACATAGAGCCGGATACTGAACCTCTAAAACTCCAAACTTATGATGATATTCAAGCCTTCCTACTCTCTGATGATGAATTAGATAAAGAAAGCGATGAAGAGGAAGTGCTTGCTGCTGGGAACGACATAGATGAGGACCCTCAGGATGATAAAGAAGTTAGAACTCCCTCACCAAAGCAAGATCAGCCTGAACCATCTCATGTTCAAGAATCTGCTTCTGACTCATCCAGTCCTGACCTCAAAAAGTTTGACAACATTCTCCCTCTCACTGAAAGGCAATTGATCAAGTATCTCAGAAGGATGTCCAGGGTCCTTTTAATTGAATCACTGAGAAATAATGGGAACAGCATGAAGAAGCAGCAGTCTCTTATGTTGACCTCAAGGCCTCCATTGATCGATACTATAATGAGAACATTGATCACCGAGACCAGACTGACAAACTTATGGAAGCCTCCATGAGCTCTCTTGACAGAAGCAACACTACCATCAGTGATCTCTACAAAGGCCTGGATATCATCACTAAGCTTCTCAAAGATATCAACACTGCTATAAAGGATGACCTTGCTACAAACCAAAAAATCAATGAAGCTACTAAGACTTTTGCAAAAATCTCTTTCAACATCACTGAGGTACTTTCCTTAGTAAAGGGCTTTGATTTTTTTGCATTTTCGTCTGCTGTGAAATCTTTTTGAGATCATGCCTTTAAGCAAGAAGAAGCATCAACTGCCTGGATGAAGTCGTCTACCAACATGGCTTGGAATCTTAGCTCTAGGATGTCTAGAGTTGAACTCTCTCAGACTGCTCTTAAACGATAAATTTCTTCTCTCAGGAAGGACACTTCTGAGATAAAGTCTATGATGACTGAAATGTATGCAACCTTTCAAGGTCAGTCCTCTTTAGCTCCCTTAGGCACTGTCACTCCAACACTTGCTCTCACTGACATTCAAGCAAATGTTGAGGGGGAGAATGCAAACACCACTACCAATGAAGAACCTCCTTCTCACACTGAGGGGAAGACTAAAGAACCAAAATTGGCTATTCCAATCTCATCAATCCCATCCATTAAAATCCAACCAACTCAACCTCAACCAATCACCTCAATAATCATTCATCATGAAAGCTCTTAAGTAACTCTAAAGATTGATAAAGGAAAAGGGATTATAACTGAGTCTGATGATGATCCCTCAAAGAAACTGGTTAAAGCCTTATCTATTGTTCGTCCTGATCCTGATGAACCAGTTAGAGTTGAATTCATGATTAATGGGAAAACAGTCTATCTTATTGAATAAGAAATTCAAGACTAATGGGATAAAGAGGAACAAATCAAGAAAGCTGAGGAGGAAGCCAGGCTGCTTGCAATGAGCAAGCCTAAGGTGATTAAAGTTGTTCAGGAAGAGGCTGAAAAGATAAGACTTGATCCCAAAGCAATTAAAGGTGCAAAGGCTGGCAAAATGTTTAAGAAAGCTCAGGATGCTGAACATGTTGTTCTTAAAAGACAATATACTAAGAAAGTTAGAAAATCTCTTAAGCTCAGAAAGCACAAGTAGGATAGCTATATGTGGACTGTCAGTAATAGACTAAAACCAGAACCTATCACTGATATCAAGATCCATCTAAAAACCAAGCCAGTGGTTATAACAGTCTATAGTGGCACTGATGGTAGAAACTTTGAAGTCCATAAACCCTTTCTCTTTGGTGCATTTGGTACCTCCGAATTAGATGAACTGAGGGGAATCATTCCCAAAAAGAAAAATGTAGTGGTAAAAGACTTGATGAATTCTTTAAGTCAAAGATATAAAAGACTAAAGAAAACTCCTGAGGAACTTAGAATTCATTCTGCTCTTCCTGCTCCAGCCCCTGAACAAGCCTCATCCCGATCCTCAGGAAGGAAACGGAAGCACGGAACTTGAGCCTGAAACAAGAATACCTGGATTAGAATGCAATCGATCTCTCCTTGAAAATGTCCCGTTCATCAACAACATGGTCATTGAAGAACCTGAGTATGGAATTTTCTTCACTGATGATTTTAGGGATCAAGCATTTCAAAGATGGAGTGACATCGACAAAGTGGGGATGGAAGCTCTTGTGTAATATCTAGTAGCTGCATCAACGGTCAAGTCTATTGAAAATGCAAGATTCAACATGAAACTGAGGAAACTCATTGCTGAACACCCTGACCAAGAAAAGCTCAAATCAAAGAAAGTCAAGCTGGAAGCTCTTGGATACAAAATGGACTGAGTACTTATGTAATCTTTTGTTATCTTTTGTAATAGATAATTGGACCTTGTAACCGTTCAATGAAGTACTTTTTGTGTTAAAAACTCAGTATCCTAGATAGCTTTACAGAAATCAGTGTGAGAAGAAGCTGTAAGTACTCACTCACACTGATAAACACTTAGGCTATATTCATATCCAAATAGGGGGAGATTATTAGGTCAATTCAATTCCCAATGATCTTTTACTTAGGAATTGAATACAATATAACCTAAGTGTAAATAACCTTTAACATTTCAAGGTCACTGAGTGAATAGTCACTTAGTAAGTTACCTTCAAGATGCTTAGCCTGAGTTTATAAGAAAGACTCTAACATTCAGTGAGGTGGTTCTCAAAGTATGAAACCTGAGCCAAAGAAGAAGGTGATGGGTTCAGTGAGTCGTGGCAATAGACTCACTAAGCCTCATACGATCTCAAACAACTAGAAGACCCTGAAGAAAAGAGACTAAAGAATAGGCGGGATAGTTTGAAAGCAGATAAGTCTAAGCTCTTATCTCCAGAAGTCAACTTATCCTGAATGTCACACCTCGCCTAGGCGGAAACACGAGGCGTAACATCATGGATATCATCACAACACAATGGTGTCAACAATAGAGAGAACTAAATGAAATAGATAAACAAATGAGATACAGTGTGTCATGACAATATCTAACACAAGATAAAGGAGTCTTGCATTATGATAGCAAAGTCATACCACAAGGAAACATACTCCAAAATTCTAAACAATCAAATAACAACCAAGTATCAAACAATTCAAATGACATAAATAAATTCTCTAAGAGAATGACTCTGCATGCAAGCCTACAGTCTCACTAGCCACTCTTCCTAACTTTAACATCCTCAAGATGGTTACCTGAAAATGATGCTTAATAAGTCAACACAAAGGTTGGTGAGAGTCATAGGTTTAAGATACGAAAATCAAAGCTTATAAATAATTACTATGATTAATGCAAACATGGCAGGACAATTACTTCACTATCATACAAGCTAGCATGCATATGTAACCAAAACGAACATGGGAATGGAACGTGTCCATCGATCCAATAAATATCAACAATTGGGTAGGAACGTTACCCCTGATCCATTAAAATCGTCACTTTACATGGGTAGGAATGTTACCCTCGATCTCGATATCATAACAAATGGGTGGGAACGTTACCCCTGATCCATTACACATAAGCATTTAGCACGTAACACACAATAGCCAAGTAAAGTCCATACACTTTCAACATAATCACAGTAATTAGAACATTTCAAATCCGTTTACATCATTTCCATCCCAATTTAAAAGAGATGTGAAAAGAGGGACTATGAAACTCACCTGAATGCTCAAACGCAGCTTCCAAGTCTCAACATGCAACTATACAAATAAATAAACACGGTTACACACGACCAAGCTAAAAGCTCTAGTCTATGTAACACACATATGATAGATGTCTAAGGGTTTAGTTAACCATCATGGGTTACCCCGACACCATGCCCAACCTTAACCATCTCATTAACACTTTACACTAGCTACTTATAATTAAATTAGAATTACAGAATTTTAGTGTCTCTTTACGTACTCAAAACCCTTACTTAATGACCTTCATAATTTATACCAAAAATCGACCATGTTCATTTATGAGTATATTAACTACCTTGTGATTCCCAAGTATTACTTACATGTGTAGCTACTTCAAATAAAATCAAACTTCAAAACTATCCTAATTTAGATCTAATTGCACACCAAAATATATCACTTTAACTACTATCACTCTAACTACCCAATAACTTAACATGCTTTCATTCAGGGGCTAATTTTCACAGGATTATCAATAGACATATGGAACTTAACTACTATAGAAGGACTAAGCTTAGTTTCACTTTTAAGTTAGGGTTTCACCATCACAAACATGACCTAATTCTGACCCGTATTTACTGTTTTGACCACTTTTGTTGCAGAGGTTATTTGAATGCCTTCCCGATCTTAAAAACTTTCGAGGCTGGAGTTTATGAAAAGTATATTCTTTTGGATTATTCATAGACTTAAGAAACATATCAATACACGTTTTTATCATCTAGATATCAGTCGTTGAACACGACCCAAAATTCTGCTCAACCCTAAATCAAGTTTTAACGCAAATCTAACCTAACCAATTGTATGAACATGACCCTAATCAACCCCTAATCATTCTAGCATCATTAAATATCATTAATATTCTGTATTTTATGTAAACCCTAGATCCATCAAAAATAATGTTACATGAATTGAAAGAATAAACAAAGTAGGAGAACATACATAACGATCTTACTTGAATTAACACGATCTAACACCTAGATTTCTTGATAAAATTTTTTGTCTTCCTTATGGTTTTGGGGTTGGATCTCACGGCACAAAGAGAAAAAAAGAGAAAACATGACAAGGGTTTTTATTATATAACTTATCTAAGTAGAATCATAGTCCAACTATAATTGTGATTATAAAAAAATATTTTTTTCTTCTCTTTTAAAACCAGACGCCCCCCCTTTTTATTAT
Organism: Tanacetum coccineum; assembly: GCA_026074375.1. Lineage (NCBI taxonomy): Eukaryota > Viridiplantae > Streptophyta > Magnoliopsida > Asterales > Asteraceae > Tanacetum > Tanacetum coccineum. The sequence goes on from BQNB010002746.1 coordinate 107,467, forward strand.
ATATATTTATTTTTTTATTAAATTATTAATTAACTTGTTTACTTTATTACCTTAAGTTTTTATAAAAACCTAAGCTAATTTGATTAAACCTTTTACTTAAATGCTACTTACTAAACTTTTTAAATATAACTTTCATTTCATCAAACCGCTTTCTATTTTTATAAAGTTTGCTACAAACTTCTATATTCACTCACCTTATTTATTCTAAAATGGCCAACATTTCTCAATCAACCTTAAACACTTAATCACCAAGAATTGATGTAGCAATGCATGCAACACGTCTTTCATTTCCATTATCACCACACGTGAACAAATGGAATACTTAACACCAAACTCATATGCACACAAAATAAGATAATCATTTACCTCCAAAATGACACAATGCACATACGTAAACCACTTCAACCTACATAATGAACACATAGCACGCAAGAAACATAAAAATGGACACTTAGCCATTTCTAAAGGTATAAACTAACCTGCTCAAATCACGGTTGTCACAGTATCCCCTCCTTTAGGAAATCTCGTCCCGAGATTTAACTAGCCGATTCATTAGTATGATCAACGAATAACTGAGGATACTTGGACTTCATACAATCTTCGCGCTCCCAAGTAAACTCGGGACCACGCTTTGAATTCCAACGAACCTTCATAAGTGATATCTTACTACGTTTTAAACTCTTAGTTTCACGGTCTATAATCTCTACAGATTCCTCAATAAAACGAAGAGTTTTGTCAACCTTAATCTCATCTAATGGCACATGCAGGCTAGCATCCGCCAAACACTTCTTTAGGTTTGACACGTGAAACGTGTTATGTACATTTCCTCAGACAATCTTAACCAATATGCTACAGGACCGATCCTTTCAAGAATCTCAAATGGCCCTACATACCTCGGGGCTAACTGACCATTCTTCCCAAAATGAACCACGCCCTTCCAAGGCGACACTTTAGTATCACACGATCTCCAAACTCAAATTCCAACAGTTTGCGCCTGTTGTCAACATAACTCTTTTGATGATCTCTTGCCACTTTGAGCTTCTCTTTTATAACCACTACTTTATCAGTCGTCTCCTGCACCAATTCGGGTCCAATCAAACTACCTTCCCCAATTTTAGCCCATAACACGGGTGACCTACATTTTCTTCCATATAGTGCTTCGAACAGAGCACACTGAATGCTAGTGTGATAAGTGTTATTATAAGAGAATTCAGCTAACGGTAGGCGGACATCCCAACTGCCACCAAAGTCTATCACACACGCCCTTAACATATCCTCCAACGTCTGAATTATACGCTCACTCTGTCCATCTGTCTGAAGGTGATAAGCCGTACTTATATCTAATCGCGTTCATAAGGCTTTCTAAAAGGTTTTCTAGAGACGTGATGTAAACCGTGCATCACGATCCAAAATAATCGACACAGGTATTCCATGACGCGCGACAATTTCTTTGGTGTACAACCTCTCCAATTTCTCTGTACTATAATCTTCACGTATTTCTAGAAAATGTGCTAATTTGGTCAATGTATCAACTACAACCCATATCGCATCGTGCCCATTCCTTGTTCTAGGTAACTTTGTGATGAAGTTCATGGTAATGCTTTCCCACTTCCATTCAGGCACCTGTAGGGATTAGTGTATGAGACCGCGATCCACAAACTGACGCATGGGACTCACCCTTTACTTGGGAATAGAGAGGGGAAACATATCATGTCACAAGAGCGAGGCGAGGTTTGGAACTCTACTGCGAGAGGGACGCCTCGCGAGCCGGGCTTTTAGAGATGAGGCCTTTTGGCGAAGCCAAGTTAATTTCGGGCCACCAAACCCTGCAACTGATGAAAAGGCCCTATGGTATGGAGTAAAGGGAAGCGTGTACGTTGTCACACTCCCTTTCTTCCAAAGGTGGTTATTGTAATAAGCCCGAAGGCCTTTGATGCTCAGCCTTCACCTTTGCACAAGTTAAACATTCTCTAACATAGGTAGCAATATCCCTCTTCATTCCTGGCCACCAGTACATATCTTGAAGGTCATAGTACATCTTATCCGCTCCAGGATATACAGAATACCTGGACTTATGAGCCTCATCCATAATTACTGTTCTCACACCTCCTACTAACGGAACCCATATTTGACCCATAAAGTATAAACTTCCGTCTCCTTTCCTTTCCATCTGTTAATCTTAACCATGTAACCTTTCAGTAAATACGTTCTCCTGATTGAACGCCTCACCCTGAGTTGCCAGTATCATTCCTTTTACTCCAGATTGAATAGTCATAGCCATTATCCGTATACGTTTAGGTTTCACCCGTTTGTTCCTACTCAATGCATCAGCCACCACATTCGCTTTATCCCGAATGATAGCGAATTTCACATTCATAATCACTAAATAATTTAATCCACCTCCTTTGGCTCATATTCAACTCCTTCTGATTAAATATGTGTTGGAGACTTTTATGAGGTAAATGACACTTTTCGTACCATACAAATAATGTCTCCAAATTTTTAGAGCAAACACCACGGCTCCTAACTCTAGATCGTGTGTTGTATAATTCTTCTCATGGATTTTGAAGTGCTTTGATGCATAAGTAATTACCTTATTTATTTGCATAAGCACACAACCTAATCCCTGATTCGAAGCATCACAGTAAACTACAAAATCTTCAACTCCATCAGGAAGTGACAATATGTCACACCCCGACAATGGCAGAAACTTGGGAATGCAACATAATGATCAATCATAACACAAGGTACAAAATAGAGAAAACTACATTGCATAAACTCCAAGTACTTTGAAGACCATCAACCTTGAACAAACTCAAGTGATGTCCCAAATCGCAACTAAAATCCACAAATCTCTTACATTTATTCATATGCCCTCGCTGGGGACCATAACCAAACTTAATCCAAAATCTCCAAATACTAAAATCAAACAACAAGTAAGCAAGACTTCAAACGAAATTCCACATGGGATACTTCTAAGTCTGCTATTAATCACCAAACTATTCCTCTTTCACTTCACCTGAAAATGATACTCGAAAACGTCAACAATAATGTTGGTGAGCTCGTAGGTTTGACCTTAAACCCAAAAGTTGTGCCAATATTTCAACAGTAGACAATAGTGCTATATGACAGTGAATATATGCTAATAATCCAAGACATAACATCCCCGTTAGTAATATCTTAACATCTAATAATAAATCCGGAGTCGCAACTCCTAAATCACTAACGCACCTAAAGGGCCTACCAGCTGGAGCACTATATTAGGGCGTACCACACAGAACCTTGCATGCCAAACACAGTACATGCAAGTACCACACAGAACCTTGTATGCCAAACACAGTACATACAAGTACCACACAGAACCTTGCCATGCCAAACACAGTACATGCAAGTAAATCAACACATAATATTCACATAACAGTCATAAGCACATATCTTGTCCCAAAAACAAAACCACATTTCGCACAGATCAATTCAAAACATTTCAAAACACATTTGAGTATCATTTTCCCCCAACGGAAAAACAGTAAAAAGTGGGGCTACGAGAACTCACCTTAAGCAAGCCTTTAGCAACCAACTTCTACTACACAAGCAAATGCAACGACGCCCGCACACGACCTAGTCCAGTTAATGTCTCATTTTAATCAATCACTTCCAAAACAATCTTCACGTTTGATGCATAGAGTTTAGACGCGTTGTACAAGTACTCAAAATGGTTTTTAGTGGTGTGATGGTTGACGACTTATCTCCACAATCATATCAATCTCATTCTCCGATAATACATACTTATACTATTTAGCGTAAATAGATAAGTAATATAATAAATAATTATAAATACATCTCGACAAGTCCATTCGGTAACCTTGGTTACCTTAAAATAATCATTCTTTGATTGAAAACGACGCGTTTAATCGTAATAAACACATTAGGAAAGTTTTGAGAAAAATTATATTTTTCGTCTTTTAGTGAATTTATTAAATAAATAAAATAATAAAATAATATTTTATTATTTAAAAATCAAAAATCATGTTTTTAAGTAAAAATTCTAAGTATAAAATTTTTACGAAATTTCGACATGACCCGTACGTTTATACAACGTTTTCCAAGGTTTCAAACCTTAATTCCAAACACTTTTCACAATTTCGACACTTTTCCGACAAAATTCCAAAATCTCAATCTTTAACGTTCTACTAAAACGTTTTCCCCAAAATAACGATCAATATCACTTCGTAAATATATTTCGCTTTCAAAAAGTCTACCAAAACTCTTAAAATGACCAAATATCGCTTATTGGGCTTTAAGGCCAAATAAGGATCCTTTACACTTTTTACATATCCATAATACGATCTAAGCCCAAAACCAAGGCCCAACAACATATATAAGCTCATACTAATATGTAGAAAATAATCCGGACCACAATAAGCCCTTCCATTAAGCCACAGCTCAAATGAGCTTATTGGGTCGCGAGCCCATAAGCTCCAAAATACGTATATTAAGCTTTAAGATAAGCTAATAAGCTACGTATCGCATTTGGTTACTACCAAAAGCCTCAAAAATAGTCCACAAACATACGCCATTACACAAAATAATCAAAAATCACATCCCTTGTGATTTTTCTTTTGGCCGTGAGCCATAAGCTCAAAATAAGCCAAGAAAATGCTTAAAATAAGCCCACAAATAAGTTATACAAGCTATTATTCAAAAATAAGCTATCTAGCAACATATATTATTTAACCATCACGACCTCAACATCAAAACTACAAAAACCCTCTTTTTCTTTCTTTAATTACATGAACCAAACACAACCCTTTATTTCGTTTCGCTTCCAAAAATCAATTTTCACAACGATCAACTTGTACAACTAACATCTATGCATAAAAATAAACCCAAAAGGACAAACAAAATTTAAATTTGAAAGCTTACAAGAAAATCTTCAAATTTGTAGATTTCGACACGAACCAGACAACCCAAACGTTGTTTAAATGAATAACCAAACACTATAATCAACCCCAAATATTTATGTCTTCATGTTTTCTTGAACAAAATTTAAAAATTATGAGTGTGTGTGTAGTAGGTGGCGAACGAACACAAGAGAGAAAAGGATAGAATATTTTGATTTTAAAAATGAACTATGTGATAAATGCTTAGATGTTAAGCATATATGTGTACCATAATAGACAAATGAGCTAAAATTAAGCCTCCTTGTCTCATCCCTTGACAATTTGATCGGCCATGGTATCCCATGGGGTCTCGGGCCTTTCTTTTCATGTCGAAACTATTTAAAAGCTCGTAAAACTCAACTGTAAAATTTACCCCAAAGTTAAACAGTATTTTTATTCACCTTAAAAATACTTTTCCATTAACTTAGAGTATTCACTTGCCATATTTACACTTTAAACCCTTCAAAATTCAATTTGGACATTAACGGACGTGTCAGACTCGTTTTTCGGCATATCTTAAAATTCAATGGTCAAACCACCCGAAATACACATAACACAATAATACCTTTCAAAAAGTATTATTAATCACAATAAACCTCAAATCATCACATATCTCATAAAATCATCATCGTCAACACGGTACAAAATCTGAATAAACTAACAAAAGTTAAATAGTCAAAGGACTATTAATGAAATATTCAAAACACAAAAAAGGCAAAGGTTACATTCTACCACCCTTAAAAGAATTTCGTCTCTGAAATTCAACTACTAACATCACTAAACAAATGCGGATACTTCAATTTCATATGATCTTCACGTTAGCACGTGGATTCAGGACCACATTTTGAATTCCACCAAACCTTGACGATGGCAATCCTACTACACTTCAACTTCTTAAACTCTCTTTCCAAAATTTCTACAGGCTCTTCCACAAAGTTTAACTTAGCATCAACTTGGATCTCATCAAAAGGCACTTTCAGTGTTGGATCAGCCAAACACTTCTTAAGGTTCGACACGTGGTGTAACACCCCCATTTTTACAATATAGCAGCGGAAGCTAATCTGGGGTATTACTTCATGGATACAACAATCATAATCATAGAAAACAACTTTAAAAGAGACGTTGTTGGAAAAAAATTTTAGTTATCATTCATTATAATCAGAGTTTCTACAAAATACAGGTCCCAAGATGAAACTCCTTAATATGAAGCTCCCTAGTATTGTGATACGATATAATCGGTTTTAAGCGTTTTAATTAATATCTGAAAATGTTAAGCACGAGAAACGTTAATTAAAGTTATTTCTTGTAATGTTTTGAATGTGTTTTTATACCTTTTCAAAATGTTACATTTTAGACCCTGGGGTTTGAAAAGTTGCAAAATAGTCCTTGGAGTTTGCACTTTTACGACTTTGGTCCCTCAACTTTGAAAGATATGACAAGTAAACCTTAGACTTTGAAAAGTGACATAATAGACCCCTATAGTTATTACTTTGATAAAATGACATATTCAGCCCCTTTAGTTATAAGTTTCAGAAAGTTACGATATATACCCCTTGCATGGATTATAATTACAAAACATGTCCAAATTGCCATGCAAGCTTATTTTAACATTTCAAAAGATATTTATAAGTTATAATAAACTAAAATATGAAGATTTAACGCAACGCAAGTTCAAAATAACGGTTCGTGAAGCTAGGAAGCAAAACGGGTCAAATTAGGGTTTTAAAACGTAAACGCGTGGGTTTTAAGTTCAAATTAATTCAATAATCAATAAAGTGTTTATTTTAACATTATTTAGGCTTTCTAGTATAGATTATAACAATATTTAACCATTATGACATTTAGTTTTAAGAAAAACACGAAATTAGGGTTTCGGGTGTACGGTTTTGGATCAAAATGGAAAATGAGCATGAATTGAGTTATGAAACTTTAACAAGAGTATATTTAGGATCATATGAACATTATAAGAGTGTAGGAGCAGAATTAGAATCCTTAGAACCTGGGTTTGAGCTTATAGCTTGAAAACGGGTCGAAATCGGGACTTTTAGCTTCGTACGCCTAGAATAATGACTCTCGGGCTTCTTTTCTTGGTTTCTTTTGCTTCACTTCTATTTTTGGGACTTATTAGGATCTATTATAATTCATATTGAGAAAAGGATTGCTGCTATGATGGGTTATAGAGGAGGAAGTGGGGGATAAGTTCAAATGAAGAGTTTATGGTCCTATTTATAGTTGAAATGAGCTTGGAGGCTAAGGTATGTTATGTGACCAGGAGAGGACATGTGTAAGGGCTAGAGGGTGATGAGGAGATGCTAGATGATGTGTTGTTTAAGCTAGAAAGTAGCTTTGTGGTGTTGGATGGTCCTTGTGATGCCACGACTTAAACAGGAAAAAACAAGAGACCATGTGCAAATTTTAAACTATAAATGATGAAGATATTTGTTTAGAAGGTGTGTAATCTGCTTAGGTATGAATTAGGTGAGTCATGGAGGTGCTTGTTTGCAAAAAGATTAGTTAAAATGGGTCAAAATGAAAGAAACTAGGTTTCGGGTTCATTAGGGCTTATTTAGGGTTTTCAAGCTTGTAATTCGTGTACATTTGATCAATAATGATGGATTAATGTTTGTAAGGATTGTATTAATGATTAATAACAAGAATTGATAGGTGGTTCAAGTTTAAAATGGGCGAAAACGAGTAAACGGGTCCAAAGTTTTGATTAGGGCACAATTAGGGTTTTTTAGATTTATTTCTTGTACACTGTTGTTAATATGGTGAAATGATGATGTAATATGGTTGAAAATGTTGTAATTAATGTTATTACAACTTATTTGAGTATTGGTTTAGGTTTACAATGGATAAAAATAAAGAAACGGGTCATAGTGTAGTATTTAGCTTGGGTTAGGGTTTCTGAGTTTTGAATTAGGATTTTAAGAGTAAAAATATGTACGAAAGTTTACGAATAATAAATATTGTTTTAAAAACATTGTAATGATTGAGTGTATAAGCTTGTACAAAAACACTAGAGATGTGAAGAAATTAGAATGAAAACGGAGGTAAAATGGCTATTTTGGAGATCATGCTTAATGACTTGTACATTGAGCTTTTAGAGACTTGTACTTTGACTTGAAGAGATTTTATATTTCAAATGAGATGTTATATTGCTTTTACATATGCTTTAGTAGCTTGTGCATTCACTTTAGATGTTAATCCTTCATGGAATTAGTGTTTAGAGGTATACGATAACGGTTTAAAGCCCATTTTGATATAACGTTGTGAATGGTACTTATAGAATAAATGTACTTATAATAAGGACTATGATGATATTGACTAGACATATTGTGATGTTTTGCTTGACAAATAATGAAGAAGGATTGCCAAATAGGTTTACTTGAGCTGTACTAACTTAGGTTATGTAAGTTACATGAATAGCCAGAGATATGACAATACAAGTAATGTCGATAAAGCAATAAATTTCCCGTATAATTGTGATTCAAAGTAAAAATCATTTGATGAGAATTCCTGAGTTGTTATATCCTGCACTACATCTTCATCATCATAAAGCATACCAAAAATTCTAGTAAAATTCATTGAGTCACATTTAAAACAGGTGGAGAGTTGTAAATAGCATATTTGAAAGGAGAAAAGTCATAGCAAACAGTATGTTTCCTCAAATGCATTAGAAGCTTCTCAGTACATTAACTGTGAGTATAGATCAACATTAATAAAAGATGGTCCACTGCACTACCAGATGTACTAACAGTATAAAATACTATTAGTTCTATAGGATGACAATCACATTTCTTTGAAGTAGCCTTTCAAACTCACTTCTTGTGGCTTGATCATCCTCCCCATCTTTATCTAAAGCTCCACTTTCATCCATTTCAGTAGGCTTCTCTTCAGCATCTTCTTTACTGACCTTAGGATCTTGAGAGATTAATGGATCAGTTGTGCAGATAGGTATTAGGATGTATTCTTGTTCAAGTTCTATCTTCTTCTCAGCTTGACCTGTAACAATGTTATCTTTAGTTCCTACAATACCATTAGTTGATTTCCGGCAACAACTGGCACATAGTTCATAGATATTGTCAATGAATCAACATCAAAAAGCCAGTCTGGTCCATTTCATGTCACATTAGGTGTATTTTCAAGAAATCTAATGTATAAGGTCTCTTCAACTATCCTGGTTCTCATGTTAAATACTCTCATAGCCTTGTTAACCACAGAGTACCAAAAAAAATCCCTCATCAGCGCTTCTATCAAACTTGCCTAGATGATCCCTGGTATTTAAGATGGTAATAGGACACCTAAAAGGTTTTTTATGAATTCTAACTTAATAGGTTCTTCCCTACGAATAATTCATAAAGTTCTTGTTTACGAGCTTAAATGACTAAGACCCTATTTAGCACATAGCAAGTAGTATTAATTGTTTCAGCTTAAAAGGTGGTTGGTAACTTAGAGTCAACTAACATAGTTCTTGCAGCCTCTATTAGTGTTCTATTCCTCATCTCAGCAACACCATTCTGTCGAGGAGTCCTAGCAACACTGAATTCCCTCTTAATCCCTTTCATTTCACAGAACTGATTCATTACACTATTTTTAAACTCAGTTCTATTGTCATATCTGATAACTTTTACTTTATGGTCTAGTTGATTTTCTATTTCTGTTATGAAGGTCTTTAATATCCCACTAGTCTCATCCTTAGTGGCCAAAAAGAATACCCAAGAAAATCTACTAAAGTCATCAGTGACAACTAGGAAGTAATATTTTCATATAAACTTCTTAACATGTTGTAGGACCAAATAGGTTCCATTATGAAGCATATGTAAGGGTTTGCTGATTGAGTTCACAAGTTTGGTCTTATAGGAGGACCTTTATGTTGCATTTCTTTCTAAAACAGCAACACAAGAATGATTATTTTTCAAAAATCTTTGAGGGTAAACCTCTTACAAGGTTTCCCTTAACAAGTTTATTAATATTTTTGAAGTTAATGTGCCCAAGCCTCCTCTGCCATAAATTAGATTCATCAATTGTAGCCTTAGCAAATAGGCAAGTTAAACCTTTTGTGGGAACAACACTCTTTAGGTCAACACTGTAAATGTTACCCTTTCATGGAACTCTTAGCAAAACTTGACTTCAAGCAAGTACTTAAAGTCAGAAGATAAGAATAAGACAATAGTGTCAGTAAAAGAACATATTCTTTTGTCACAAATTGTGGACACACTAAACAGGTATACTTAAGCACCTTACAAAAAGTACACATTCTAAAATCCAATGTTCCTGTTATGATTTTACCTTTCCAGACATTCTACCATTACCAACTCAAAGGAAACAAAACCACCATCTAATCTTCATATTCAATAAGCATAGCATTTGCGTTTCTATCCATGTGCCTTGACAACCACTGACACTAATTCCGTTTTTTCCTTGTACTCCTTCTGTTGTGGGTTGCCCTGCACATAAAATAAGAGAATTAGACCTCTTTGGGGATCAAGCCATTATAGAACTTGGATCCTTCCTCTGCATCAATGTAAAATATTTCTTAAAAGTATTTTGATGCACTACTGTTTTTTGGCTTTCCAAACCCATCATGCTGAGGCCTTAACAGCATTAACCCCTTTTCCATTGTTTTCACTTACTACTGCTCTATCCCTAGCAGTAGTATCTTTTACTCTAACAATATTAACCTTTTTATTGAAAATACTGTTTTTGTATTCTGAATACTTGTTAAATGGCCTTGTGACTTGTGAATATCCCTTTTTATAAGCATTTGATATTGGTCTAGGATGATTCACAGTTGGTTTTGAGCCATCAGTATTAACTGGTCTGACAGTAGTATTAACACTTGCACCAGAGTATTAATTTTGCCGTACTTGGTTAATACTGCTTGTGGAATAAATCTTCTATTAGGGTGAGGGTGAGGGTGAGTCATTTTATTAGTAAAGTTCTTGTGATTCACCGCAACTTTGAGTGTTCCTACACTTGTCTTAAACCTTTTATCGACATACATTATGAAATGCTCATAACTACCTCACAACAAAACATACTTTTACTAATCATTTAAAGGTCACTCCTAGTTTTTTGGGACATAAGAAAATGTACTAGTTTCTTTGTTTTCCCTCTGGATAGGTTTTTGTTTTGTTTTATGGTATTCCCTATGCAGACTTACTAATTTATCTTTTAATGCAACAAGTCCTACAATTTTATTTTCAACATTAGGTATAAAGTCTACCTCACTATCATCATCAAAATTCCAATCCTCAATGACTGGAGGTCTAAAGCAGGTCTTCACTAACCAGTTTTTAAGGGTCACTAACATCACCATTACATTTTACACCAATAGACCCTCATGATTTGACTCAACTGTCTTAAACATTACTAGGTGTAACAACATAGTAGTAAACATCCATATTCTTACATTTAACTATTCATGCCATAAACGTTAGACAGTTAAGAAAGCAATGGAGGTTCCCTGTAAAAGGTGGGGGAACTGCATGATATCCCTTATTTGATTTGAACTTATTACTCTCCTGATTTTCTAACATCTCAGATGAATTTACAAAGCTTTCTACTGCAGGAGAAGCTGCAGTAGAAGAAGCTGCATTATATCCTAGTCCAATTTTAAACTTGTCAATAACTTGACTTTCCAGCAAATTATTCAAAGATTTAGATGAATTTTGAAACTTCTCTAATGTTAGTTTTAACTCATCTTTCCTCTTTTTTCTTTCTGCTTTTCCAATTTCTTTTGTTTTCACTAAAGCATGTCTCATGAGTATTGACTTCAATTTTTAACATTAATGCTTCTTCAAACACATCCTCATTTTTCTTATAGTGAGCTAGTCTAGCTTCTACTGATTCTAAACTTGCTTTATAAGATACTAAATTAAATTGAGACCTTTTGTAATCTGAAGACAAATGATCATATTGTTCTTTGAGAGTAGCATAAGCTTTTACACATGATTTAGAACAAGAATCTACCCCAAATCTGACATAAGAAACTTCCTGAAGATTATGAGTGGCCATTAAGGCAAAGTTTAAGGATGCTCTTCTTCAGCTGGTAGCATCCAATCGGTACCCTCCAATTCCATCTTGAGCAACCAAGCATTTCAGTGAGATGCAGACCACGAAGGGTGTCAGGACACTAGACATAGTACATCGGGAAGCGCTCAGTTCTTAGGTGACAAACTTGTTAGCTGGTCGTCAAAGAAGTAAAAGTGCACCGCCATATCGAGTACAGAGGCTGAATATATTGCCTTATCTGGGTGTTGTGCTCAAATCCTATAGATGCGTTCACATCTAACAGACTATGGCTTTCAATTCAATTAGATTCCTCTGTACTGCGACAACAAGAGTGCGATTGCTTTATGCTGTAACAATGTTCAACACTCACGAGCCAAGCACATCTATGTTCGCTACCATTTTATAAAGGAGTAAGTGGAAAATGGAATTATGGAGCTATACTTTATCCGGACTGAATACCAATTGACTGACATCTTCACCAAACCTTTGCCTAAAGAAAGATTTAACTTCTTGATCGAAAAGCTAGGTATGAGAAACATGTCTCCGGAAACATTGAAGCGTCTGTCGGAGGAAACAGACAAGTGATGGTGGTAACTCATATCCTGTATCATATGTACATAAGAAATCATAAAAACGCAAAACTAATTTTCTTTTATATAAAATTTAATAAATATTTTCAAAACCAAAATAAAAAAATAAAAAATTAGAAAAATATAAAAATATATGTATCTCTGGCATGTCTTCTAAAAATCGATAACATTTACGGCCTTAGAAATGTCATTTAATAATGATACGAGGCTGTATATGAAGTTCGAGCAGAAGTTCAAAAGTTTTCAAAACATGCCAAAAATGGCTTGCTATTATTTCAGATAGCAACCCGGTCATCATCTTAAAGACAAGTATTTCAAAAAGAAAAGTTGACCTCACAACAGAAATTTATTCTCGGGCATGGTCTACTTTATAACCATGCAAAGGCTTGTGTTTACTTTGCAACACAACCCGTGCTTCTTATATTCCATAAGTGTACGTGTCAGTGCGCTTATGTGTCAAAATAAGAGAAATCTTGTTTTTTAGGGTGTTAATTTTCAAAAATAATATAATCATCTTCAGGAATTCATCAGAAAAATCATTTTCAAAAGATATTTGACCACTCAAACAACGACTACAACTCTTTAAATAGAAAAAGGGTCATTGTTTGAGGGGGATAAAATGTCAAATATCTTCTTCATAATCAATCATGTGATAATCGAAAAAATATCTTTAAAGGGTGAACAATTAAAGGGGAGTTAATTAATTTTAACTATTGATCCCAATGAACAGATCTTGAACTCCTTAGCTTGATGTAAGATTTAGTATCCTTGGATAAATCCAAAGGCACTAAGATTGAAACTTTGAGTGTATGATATAAACTATGCGGAATCTAGTTTATACCACTAAGAAGAATAACAGTAAGATATGTTTGACACACAAAGATACAACCAAAAACAATAAGCTCTAATATATTAATACGAACACTCTTTGACAGTGTTAGGGTTTACAGCCTTGAAGCTATGAAAAACTATGAAAGACTGATATGAAAGACTGATATCTTAGATCTATGCCTTAGGGTTCCTTTTATACACCAAGGAAACCCTAATAGGCTTACAAAACGCGTATAATGATAATGCATATCTATTCCTAATTTAACTCATGCATATCATAGTAGCAGTACTAACTATACAAGACTAATAGCACTAAGTATTAACTAACAGTACTAACTATAGTGGCAGTACTAACAGTGTACTGGCAGCACTAACTATTATAGCTAGCAGTACTAATAACCTAGACTATTTTATTTAAACTTCAACAGCAGCACAATCTTGAACCAACAGTATTAACTTCCAAAACTAACAGTAGTAACTTCAGAAGCCTTCATTTCCCAACAATCCTCCCCTAAACTTGATATTCATCTTGTTAATCATCAAGTTTCTTCAGTATCAGCTTCTTGATTATCAGGAGGATGTATCCAAACACTCTTCTACTTCTGAAGTTGTGATCTTGTAAATCTGAGAAGCTCAAATGTCATTTCACTTTCATAATCAACCTCTAGTCTTTTATTTAA
>BQNB010002747.1:0-10097 GCA_026074375.1 Tanacetum coccineum
CTTTGATAACCACATATAATTCTATATAGCTTCATCACCGTCTATTTGTTATAGAGTGAAAACGTTTATAATTATCGTTTTAGTAAAACTAGCATACTTTCCCGTTTTAAACCCGTTTCTCGCGTTTCTTACGTCCTTGTCTTCGTATTGGGATGATGTATAAAAATATTACATTTTATAACCTTCTTATGAACAGTAATTTTACTGTTCATGGCGTTTTATAAATTTATATTTATAAATTTAATTGTCGTAATACTCGTAAATGCAATAACTTGTTCATTTTAATCCCAATTTCAGCGATTTCTTCGACCACGACTTTGTTATCAAAATTATCACATTTTTAATAAGTGGAGTCTGCTGATGAACAGTAATTTTTACTGTTCATAGTTTATCGTAAACGTCGTATTTTATTCGTTTTAGCTCCGTTTTTAGTAATTCTTTCGAGCACGTTCTTGTAATTGAAAGTTCTATTTATTTATGAAGTTTACAAAAATTAATGTTTCTGTCATGAACAGTAACTTTTTATAAAAATAGTTTTATAAAAATATTTTTATACATTTTAGTATATAAACTTGCGTAATTCATAACTTCTCCGTTTTTAATCAAAAAATTACGTTTCTTATTGTTTTGGAATCCTAAAAATATGTATAATCTTTTAAAACTACCAAACTTTCTGTTTTGTATAATATTTATAAATCCGTTTAATTAACGTATAACTCGTAATTAGCGTATCTTTTTCGTTATTAATCCGTTTTTCGAGTTTCTTACCTTTTTGGAATCGTCACGAGATGTAATATCTTTTAAAAATGTCAAACCCACTGTTTGGATTTCGAATCTAAACAACCCCCTTATGATACATATATATACTTATTTGTTTAACTTGTTTTATATACTTTTCAACTAAGTAAATTTTCACAAGTTCTTAATAACTCATAATATACTATGTTATACATATAGTAATGTCCTTAGGTCCATGATTTGTCTATTTGTCCAAGATAACAAGTTTATCAAGTCATTAACAACTCATGAAAATAATAACTTTCCTTAAGTACTTTTAAAACCCTAATTTATACATATACATCTTTACACTTAACATGATAACATACTTATATTTCCATTATATCATGATATTACCTATCATAGACACTAGCTTAAATCATGAAGAGGATGATCAAGAAATTGATGAACCTCAAAGTGATATCAATCCCATTCGTAGGTCCACAAGGACATGCCGTCCCACAGATCGATTGTGTTTATACGTCGATGCTGAGGAACATGAGTTAGGGGATCTCGTTGAACCCGCTAACTATAAAGCTGCATTGTTGGATCCTGAATCTGACAAATGGCTTAATGCTATGAATGCGGAGATGCAATCTATAAGAGACAACGAAGTCTGGGAGTTAGTTGATCTTTCTCCTAACGGCAAAACCGTTGGTCATAAAATGGCTCTTCAAAAAGAAGATCAACATGGATGGAGCAGTACACACCTATAAAGCTCGTCTGGTAGCGAAAGGCTTCACTCAAACCCCAGGGATTGATTATGAAGAGACTTTCTCTCTTGTAGTAGACATTAGAGCTATTAGAATTCTTATAGCCATAACTGCGTTTTATGACTATGAGATTTGTCAAATGGATGTCAAAACTGCCTTCCTCAATGGATATCTTAATGAAGAGGTATACATAGAGCAACCAGAGGGTTTTGTTAATCAGAAATTTCCAAACCGAGTATGCAAGCTCAAGCGTTCCATTTATGGACTTAAGCAAGCATCTAGGCAATGGAATAAACGATTTGATGATGAAATTAAGAAATTTAGATTCAGTCAAAATCGTAATGAGCCATGTGTATATGTAAAAGCTAGTGAGAGTTATGTCACTTTCCTAATCTTGTATTTCGACGACATATTGATCATGGGAAACAATATTCGAATGTTGCAAGATGTAAAATCCTATCTTGGAAGATGTTTTGCTATGAAAAATTTAGGAAAAGTTGCATATATTCTTGGAATCAAGATCTACTAAGATAGGTCAAAGTGATTAATTGGTTTATGTCAAAGTGCTTACATTGAGAAAATCTTGAAGAGATTTTACATGGAAAATTCTAAACGTGGAACGATCCCAATGCAAGAAAAGCTGAAATTAGGTAAATTACAAGGTGCGTCAACACCTGCTGAAAAACAGTGCATGCAAAATATCCCATACGCCTCGGCTGTTGGATCAATTATGTATGATGTGAGATGTACTCGTCCTGATATTATGTTCGCTCAGAACATGACAAGTCGATTTCAACAGAATCCAAGTAAACTTCACTGGACTACTGTTAAGAACATTCTAAAGTATCTTCGCAATACTAAAGATATGTTTCTTATTTACGGAGGTGATATGAAACGAGAGCTTAGGGTTTCTTGCTACACTGATGTTGGATATCTGACGGATGCTGCCGACCTCAAGTCTCAGACTGGATATGTGTTTGTTTTAAATGGAGGTGCTGTTGATTGGAAAAGCACATAGCAAAGTATTTTTGCAACCTCCTCTACAGATGCTGAATATATCGCTGCTTTTGATGCATCGAAAGAGGCTGTATGGATTCGCAAATTCATTTCTGGGCTTGGTGTTGTTCACACAATTGAAGAACCCATAAATATGTAATGTGATGATACTGGAGCCATAGCAATAGCGAAAGATCATGGAGTTACTAAAGGTGCAAGACATTTTCGAGCAAAAGTTCACTATCTTCGCGAGACTATAGAAATGGGCGATGTGAGGATAGAAAAAGTTGACACAGATGACAACTTAGCTGACCCTTTTACAAAGGCTTTAGCATTTCCTAAGCATTCTGAATTGACTAAGAAAATAGGGATGATACCAGCTAGTAGTCTCATGTAAATATGTGTTTATTAGTATTTGAATAATTTGGAATTGTAAGACAATTTTATTTTCTGATGAATAAAGATACTTGATGTTTGTTTTTCTTTGATATAATCACTGTTATTCTATATTTGCATGTTTAATCCACGAATAATTCATCATTCTAAATATGTCCATTGTCGGTTAACAATATAGGAATATTGTTACATAAGGCAAATGTGAGTGTTGGTTATATTCTTTAAATATATAGATTGTTCCCGCCAAACTCATGTGTATTCACAAGGGATGCATATTGGATACCTCAACTTTCGAACATTTACTTTTGGATCCCTATCATGAGTAAAATGTCGGAAATGGTTTAATAAGTCATCCTTAGACTTGAGATACAAACAACTTTTGTATGTATGGATATCACTTTTTGAGTATAAGTCAAACGCTATCCTGAATAAGGTAGTTATAAAGGCTATTCTGCGAAGTGATGTGAAGCAGCATCCACAACACTTGTAGTCAACAAAGAATTTGTTCCTCCACTTGATATGTGCAGTAAGAAACCATGGGCCCTCTTCATAATTAATCAGATAATTGCATGGTCGTGCCCAAAGGGTAATACAAGATGATACTTGATTACATTTGGTAAATCTGAATTATTTCTATAACGAGAAACATAAATGTTAAACTATATGGAATGAGTTAGGATTCATATCCATGGTTTAACGGTATCTAGAACAAATGGATGATAAAAGCAAGAAATAGACAACCATTATAAGTTGAGATTGTTCCTGAAACTTTATCTCAAGTATTTCTAATTTAAAGGTAATTGTGTGTGTTGCTAGACGTTGCCAATTATCAGTATTGATGCAATCTGCTACTCCAACTTCCAAGTGGGAGATGTTGGAATATGTTAGTTGGATCCGCGTTAAATACATTAGAAATACATAAGCCTATTGGGGGCACACATGTTAAAATACGGAGAGTATGTTTTACTTCACAATATAATTTAAATAGTCGTTAATTTACATTAATTGTTTAACTAGTTTAACGAATAGTTTAAAAATAAAAACCGAGGGACTAAACCGAACAAAACCCGAACCTAAGGGAGGCCAAGTTTGGCCGATTTTCCCTAGGTTCTAGAAGGGGGTGTTTGTTCGGCTAGAGTTGGAGGAGGAAAAGGAAACATAGTTTCCTTGGTGAACAAGAATAATGTTTGGGCTTGTGCCTATATAAACACAACCCCTACACCTCATTTTTTATTGATTCAATCCCTGTAATCATCAAGATTATTCGGTGCTCCTCTCTCTCCCTAAAATCCTAACTGAAACCCTAAAAACCCTTTAGGGATTTTCGGTTCTTCGTTTCCCTCAACCGAAACTCAATAAAACCCTTCTAGGGTTTCCGGTTCATCTTGTGCTCCTAGCTCGACGTTACAAGTTCAACGACGAAGGTTTTCATTAGCTTCTATCCTAGCTCGACGAAGTTAAAAAAAACCCCAACTAGGGTTTTTCGGTTCTAGGTTTTTCTATTCAACCGAATTCGGTACAAACCCTAAAAGGGCTTGATGATTTTCAGTTATACTCACAAGGGTGCGTTTTGGTTATTAATTCAAGACACGTGGTGTTTGGTTCGTGAAGTCAAGGCTAGACAACTTGGCATACTTGGTTGACGTGTTTGTGTTATACTCACAAGGGTGCGTTTTGGTTATTAATTCAAGACACGTGGTGTTTGGTTCGTGAAGTCAAGGCTAGACAACTTGGCATACTTGGTTGACGTGTTTGTGTGAGCAACCATAGATGCGGTAATTTAATCGCTAACTCGTTTTCAGGATCTAAGGCTTAAAGGTTAGTTTACTTTCTTTTTATTATGTGTTAATCTTTGTGCTAAAACTAGATCCATTCCGCTGCGTACTCGTAGCTAACTTGGTTACCTAGTTTGTTAAATCCCTATACAATCTCCGGTTCTTCCAGAACACGAGACATTGTTGGCCGTTCTTCACGAGTTTTCCGTAAACATTGAAATGCAATGTCTGAGAATGTTTTCAATGAACTCGGATCCATTTGTTGCTTGAGATCTTGCAAGATAATCTTCTTTAACTTCTTCTCTTCGTAGCTTTTTTTCCAGAAAGGCACATAAACCTTTAACTGTCCGTTGATATTTTCAACACATAGTTTCCCGGACAGGACTTCAAACAAGACTACCCCAAAAGAGTACACATCCGACTCTTTCGTTAGGGAGTAGGTATCCAAAAAAATAGGATCACAGTATCCAGGGGTACCCAAGGCGCTCGTGACAAGAAGCGAGTACTGCTGGTTAGCAGGACCCATCTTTGAAAGACCAAAGTCAGAAACCTTGGCTGCCATGTTCTTATCAAGTAGGATGTTGGAACTTTTAATGTCACAGTGCAATACTCTTTGTTGTGTCCCGTTTGGATCATGCAAGAAGCTTAGTCCCTTCGCAGCGTCAATGCATATCCTGAGACGATGCGTCCAAGTGAGAGCAGGCAAACTTAACAAGCGATCGAGACTTCCACGACATGCATACTCGTAAATCAGGACCATCTCACCCCCTCGGTTGCAAAAACCCAGGAGAGATATCAGGTTTTCATGCCTGTAACATGAAAGCGTTCTGATTTCTTTGAAAAACTTAGGGTCGCCTTGCCCAGATCTAGATCTATGATCAAGACGCTTGATAGCAACCAGGCTTTTCTCCTCTGATTGAGAGTGAGACAGCTCTCCTGCATACACTTTTCCAAAACCACCTCTTCTGATAACCTTGGTTTCATCAAAGTTGTTGGTGGCTGATATGAAATCTTCCAGTTGGATTTCAAGATGTATAAGCTCAGTCACAAAGGATGCCATTGTCAGCTGATCAAATAATAAAAAAGAAAGATCAAATCTTTAAGAAAGAAGTACTAAAGTTTGGTGTTTATAATCTCTCTAATGAAAGAAAACTTACAACTCTCAGTACTGTAAGATGTTTAGGAATAAAGAATTAATAGAGACTTAAATGCGGAGAAAGATTTATTTGTTTTGGTTGTGGTTCGTCCCTTAACCAAAAAAAATGCATTGTTAGTCCCTAACTACCAAACGTTATGTGTCGTTAGTCCCTCTCTTTAACGACTGTAATTAAAACCGTCTTCACGTGATACGCATGTGAGGGTATAATAGACATTTAACACTTTTAAATTTGTCAATTATTCAATCAAAAAGAAAAAACTCATAATCCTATCTGATACTATTCAACACCATCTTCTCCTGCCAAATAAAAATACCAAACACCTTCTTCTTCTTTTTTATCAGTTTTTAATTTTTTGGTTTCATTTGGAAGCATAAAAAAAAGAAAATTGGTGTCTTGATATCTATGTATGAAACAAGTATACAAATCTTCGTATGAAACAAGAAAATAAAATTAATTCATACAAAGAAATAAAGCAAGCATACTTGATCAAAATTATGTTGGAAGACCGGAGAGCAAGAAACTAATATGAGTCTGATCCAGATACTGTAAAAATAATACAAGTGATCAAACCTAGTGAGTGTTGAATTTAGTAAGTTTCTAGTTGGGTGAATTTAAGACAGTTGTTGAAAGTAAATGGGTTAGTCTGATTTATTGTAAGTGAGTAGTAAGTTGTAACCGGTAAAAGCTTGTTGGATGAGTTTAATGGACTTCAATTTTGTATAGGTTGTACTCCCTACAAGTCAATATTTAAACATACGAGGCTTGACGACACCCGTGCGTTGCACCGGGTTGATTCTCGATGAAAAATCTGATTGTCACACTCTTTTTATATTTCTTACGGTTGCAACTTCATATAAATTGTACTAAAGTTGTGTAAGGTTGTGTTTGTTTCATTAAGATGTTTTGGGTCTCAATGTGACTACCGCATCTTACTAGTAAGAGGTGGTTATAATGTCTGAATCTGAATGAAATAATAATGTTTGTTTTTCATAATTATCTGAATGGTTTTAATTGTTAAATTATAATACAAAAATTCATATAACCATTTTAAGCTAGGGGTGAGCATCGGGTCGGAATCAACCCGAACCGTTCAAAACCGAAACCGACCCGAAACCGAATAAGGGAAATTTGCCAACCGAGAATCGAACCGAATATATACTATATAAACCGAAACCGATCCGAACCGAAATAAATACCTAAAACCGAAAACCAAACCGAATAAGCTCGGTTCGGCCCAGTTTCGGTCGGTTTGTCGGGTCGAATCGCTTTTCGGGTAAGTTTGCTCAACTCTATTTAGCCACAAAATAAATTTGTAACACAAAATTCGGTCACTTGAATTGTGTTTTAAACTTGACCCAATCAAGTGTACCCAACATGTCCAGCCCAACCAAATAATTCTACCTAAACTTAAAAATACATAAGATACCTAATATAACACTTATGAGTTATGCCCTAATCCCTCTCATAGCAAAACAGACGCAGTCATCACTTTGTTTCACTTTTATACACACGAACCAAGAAAACAAATATGGCAGTCACCACTTCTTTGTTTCACTTTTATCCACCCAAAACACAAACCAGAAAAACGAATATGGTCTTTGGTCTCCTTAAATCTCGAATCACAAAAAGAACAACTTTGAATCTCGTATCTTTCTGTAACTCGTAGTTAGTTGTTTTCGGCTTTAGATCTTGATAAAGTTGAAGGCCGAAGGGTGTTGTGAGTTCAAAGGGTTTGGAGGTGGAAAACGACTTTAATTTTACAAGGTTAAGATGGAGTCAGACCCGATCACCAAGTCTGATCGAGTAAGATGTCTACCATCTACCCGCATCTGACTGTCAGAAAAAAAACAACGGGTCAGAGTCAGACGTGTTTCAGATGTTTTTGGGAATAACAAACACACCCTAAGTGTTGTACAATTTATGTGTTATGTCTTAGGAGGTCATGTGTAATTTTAATTCCAATAATCATCATACAATCACTTTGAAACGCTAGTATTGGAATCGGTATCTCATTCAATACCCATTTCCATTCTACCCTACTATCAAATCTATACCGATAACGATTCCATGCAACAAACCAAACGACACCAAATTGTCAATACCCATTTCCATTCTACCCTACTATCAAATCTCTTCAATACCAACTAACTTTTTTATTAATTTTTGTCAAACAAAACTTAACACCAAATTGTCACATAAGGGGTGTTTGTTTCGGTTTATATGTACTTAACACCAAATCGTCACATAGGGGGTGTTTTCTTAATAGCAAATAACAAAAATCAAACAATAGGCTACTGAGCATATACAATCATATATTCATTCAATATTAGAATCAAAAAATTCATATAGTATGCAATCATGCTCCTTGTTTCCTAATTTAAAGATTTTCTCCAAAGCCTTCACTTGTTCAAGGTTTAATCTCCTTTTCTTTTCTCCTAGATGTGACCCTTCGTCATCTAAGGTCTCAACATCGCCTCCAAGGTTTATTTCTGCACACCCTTCTCTCCGGTTATTCGACAGCGATCTACTCAACATCAATGGCTCAACACCTGCATATATATGATCAAAATGATTATCATGCATGATCACAAACACATAAGAGAGACTAAAAGTACTATACCTGGAAATGCCAATAATCTTGTACAAAAAACCCTCCGAATTTGATAATCGTAAAATATAAAACGTAAGACTAATATAATAACATTTATATATACATTATTGATGGTCTAATTCAAAAGCAATGCAACTGAAATAAAACCTAAGACCCACACATTTACTTAGTCAAGATGAAACACCAGCTGATCAGTCATGTCATCTCCAATATTTCTGTTTATTTTGGCAAGAATACCCATACAATAGTATCTCAACCTCTCATTTCATAATCCCAATAGCTACCCATCAAAACTCATAAACAGATTCTAATTCTAACCATCAATGTCTTTGGCTCATGCTGGTATTGTTCAACTTCATATTTGGATTTGATAATCGTTTTCCTAAGTGTGCTATCATTCCAAGGCTATAAAACAAAACTCATTCAATAGTTAAGTTTCACCATGTATCAAAATATATAGCGTGTTTCAATGTGCATTTAGATACTTACATGTTGCCATCGGTACCCAAGAGGGATCTGACCTTTATTAATCATAAATCTAATGTACGTTAACTTTGTCATAGAGCTTTTTTTCCCAAGCATGTAATCTTGTTAATGTCGATAAATGACTCCCTGATTCCATTCCTCATGTCTCATCAAAGATATTACTGTTGCTGTTGATTCGAGTCCAGGTAAATGGATTCCTTGAGCTGCTGGAGAGAAGGCTAAATGTTGCTTCTGTGCATTCGTCTCATTATGAAGCTGCAAAGACACACAAAAATGTTTAAACAGATGTGAAACAAATCCCTAAAGACTATATATTTGTAGGTCGAAGAAAAAGCCACTGATGAAGTGCCCCACATATACATCCTCTTGAACCAAAAGTCACACAAAATCATGTCGAGAAAAATAAGTCAATTATTGCTACAGCCAAAAAAAGTAAATCATAATTTGGTGTGGCTATGGTTCTTAACCGGAATGATGCGTAGTTTAAAAGTTCGTCAAAACACGGACTTTTTGTTTAAATGCACCTTATCCCAAATTTTGGTGTTACAAATCTTTTCTAGTTTTAAAAAATGCACCTTTAATGTAGTATGTATGTGATTAACGGTCTGTTGGTTCAGGTTGTACACATAGCACAACTACAGCAACAACCTACCACAGAAAACTATAATTTCAGTATTCCTTCATTGAATGATTAATCGGTTTTACCCATTTGACCCATATTAGCAGATCTGACAATGCATTTAAACTAAGTTTTATCATTTACTAATTTTTAATATAATTCTAGTTGGCTAACAAAAATAGGTACATGTTTAAGACATGGTATAATCCTAAACTTTAAAAAGAATAATCATCAACTTTTATCAGTTAGTTAGATCACCTGCTTATGGAAGGTGTTTGGGACTGCTCTTGAGAAGCATTAGCTTTAATGAGAACTATTAAAACCTGCACCATCAAAACATGTTCACCTATAGTACTAAATTAAGCAATCCCAAACAACCTCTTATATGACACCCTATTTAGAGTAACTGCAACACCTATAGTATTAAATTAAGCAATCCTTGGACTACTGATTTACGTAGTTGCTTACTTGATGCATCATCTTTGTGGGAAAGGCTGTCCAAGCATGTTTCCTTGTTGGCGATGGTGGTGCTCATCAGTGAACCTTGCAAGCACTACTTACACA
>BQNB010002747.1:10240-121505 GCA_026074375.1 Tanacetum coccineum
TTGATAAAACATAAAAGAAAGTGAGAGAGTTGAGATTTGGGGAGATGGAGATGTGAAAGAGTTGAGATCTGGGAAAGTGAGAGAGAGATAGATGTAATTGTGTGTGTGTGTATATGTTTTTTTTGTGTTGATGGAATAATATAGGTTATATAGGTTTTAATGTAAAATACATGTGAAAAGACCAAAATACCCATTAAGTTAACGGTCAACTAATGAAAAAGTTGGTCAAGGGACCAAACCCGATACGGGTCAAAACCACAGGGAGAGGATCCGTTAAAAAAGTTTCGGAGGGACTAAATCCGTTATACCCGACAAACATTAGGGACGAATTATGAAATTAACTCTATTAAAAAATTTGGTAAAGTTGATTTCAGGATTTGCAGCAAAACTAACATTTGGTTTTGGAGGGATCAATTTTTGTTGTTCGGTGCAAAGTAGTCTTTAGTTTGGCTATTTTCATTTAAAAATGAAATAGTAACTAAGTAACATAAAAACATGTTATTACCGGTGTTTTGAAATTCAGTTTGATCCGGTCGGTTCCGATCGAAAAGACAGGTCAAATTAAACCGGGTTTCATATTTTTGAAACCCAGTTAGACCCGTCGGGTTTGAAGTGACCCGGGTCAACCCGATCTCGAGACCCTGTCGGGTTTCGGTTTTTTTTGTCTTTTTCTACAAATAAAACAAGTTAATTATATATACTTGCGATGTAATTTTTTTTACATGTTATATTCGTTAGTAAATGGATTTTAGGCTTACTATACGGAATATTCATTATTTATATATATACTTTTTCTGTATCATTGCAAATAGTTTTTATTTTTTTGTTGTGCAAGACCAGGTTGATCCAGTGGTTGAACCGGTGACCCGGTAACTCGACCGAGTTGATTAGAGACCCGGTTTTCAAATAATTGGTTATTACTACATATAAAATAAGCGTACATTAATGTACGAACTTTATTTAATGGAATATTATATATATATATATATACAACAGAGTAGTCGAGATGCTATCGTTGTACATGAGATGTTCAACGGAAGAGTCGAGATGTTAACGTTATACATGAGAAGTTCAACGGAGGAGTCGATTTGATATCGTTATACATGAGATGTTCAATGGATGAGTCAAGATGTTATCGTTATACATGAGAAGTTCAACGGAGGAGTCGATTTGGTATCGTTGTACATGAGATGTTCAACGGAGGAGTCGATGTGGTATCGTTGTACATGAGATGATCAACGGATGATTCCCAACATTGTTTGCTGTAAACTCATTCTTTCGGTCAAAATGAATACGGTTTCCCGAGGACATGTCCTTGGGAAAACTCACCGACAAAAACTCCCGCCAAAACCTGGTTAACTATTACCCTCACAAAATCGGCGCAAAGAGTTCCCGCCAAAAGCACTATTTTTTACCATAAAAGCAAATATTATCCTCACAACCAACAACAGATCACACACACTCTTATCATTACAACCACCAACATACACACTGTTATTATGAAGATGGTGCAATATGAAGCTTTTGCGTGTCGTTATGGAGCCGGACATGTAGTTCTGCGAGAATCGTGTAAATACTCTTGTGAAGGATTTCAATAAAAGCATATAGACATTCGATTTTTTGTACTTTTTTAAGGATTTATGTTTGTACTGTGCAGAACCTTTTTAAGCTTTTGTTTTGCTGCAAATACTCTTGTGAAGGATTTCAATTTATCTATTAATTTTTTACTTCATGTTTGGTTTATATGTTTGTATACGAGGCTTTCAAACCCGGGCGATGCCCCGGATGAGTCATGAAGTTGCTAACGTGCAATGTATTTGTTTTTTAAAAAATTGAGCTGTTATTTATGCTTTTGTTAGAAGTACCGGCCTTGTGTCCTCGCATGTCATTCCTTGGAGCGAGATTAAGTGTCAAATGGTTTTGGTCTGCATTTTTATGGCAGTATGTTGTCTCTGCGTGTTTGGCTTTGGGTTTGCACATTTTGCTGTTTAAGAATGTTTGGCGTTTTGGGGTTGCAGCTTGGTACAACTTATATAGTCGAATAAGCTACTTCCTAGCTTATTCAATTTGGGCTTAAGCTCATAAACTGCTTAATTCTGCTTATTAAACTGCTTATTCTCGGCTTTAAAACTGCTTATTAAATCTGCTGATAAGCTGATATAGATAAGGGGTGTTTGGTTTTTGGTTTTCAAAATACAAAAAAAAATTAAAAAGGAATCACGCCCAGCAAGAATCAAACCCGCGACCTCCAAGATAGAGGTCAAGCGGGTTACCATCTCAGCCAGGCAACCTATTCATCCTCGGAAGAAGAATAGCCCCGCTATCTAGCCGACTGATCTCGTTGATCAAACTGGGAGGGAACGTGTCACATTAGAGGTGAACGATCAGAGGTGTCCTCTAATCACTACGATGAGCTGGTCCCTCTTTTAGTAGACTCAGCTATGAATATTCATGAAAAAATGAATGCCGGGCTCTTTCTTTCACAGCTAATCCCATTTTCTTAATGCCGAGACTTTCTCTTTCGTCGAGCCCCGAGCTTGTGGTCCTCCTTTGAGTTTGGGTTCAATTGGATGAATCTGTCAAGTCAAGGTCAACGTACGTAGCAGCAAGGATGGTGCATCGCCTATTTCTCGTTCTCGCTCGGGAGCCAAAACGAACACGCCTGCTACCTACTGTACTGGACCTTCGACCAGGCATTCTACCTTTGTCGATCGGAACCAATACCACTGCATTGCGCTCGAACAGTTGAGCGGCCGCCGGCCCTTCCGTGCACAGATATAGATTCATTCTTCGTACCTCTGGTCCAGCCTCACAACCCTTCGCGGGTTGGTAAGAAGTCAGTCTTGTTTGGTAAGACGGAATTTGACAAAGAAAAGAGAGTGCTCGCCCCGGCCAACAAAGACCGTAATTACATAGATAACTGCTCCTCCCCTTCTCCGTCTTTAAGGCTTTAAGGCGAACCGTATGGCGGCTGGAAATAAAGACGACCTCACCTTCTCGTAGATGGTGTCAGTGAGAGCCATTTTAGTACCCCCCGTTGACCTTTTTTTGTAGATAGAATCTTCAATGAGTGGAAACAAGCAACCTTACTAAGCTAAGAAAGGTGCTTGTTGAGTAAGGCCGGCTTTCTTCCAATGCTTGAGCGCTTCTTTCTCATATCGATCATTCAATATCCTTGACTTTTCAATAAGGGGCGCGTTAGCTAGGCCGTTTTCTTGCAGGAGTGCTAGCGCGCGCCCTTACGTTTTCTTCGCTTGCTCTGCAGTACGAGCCTCATACAAAGCCGCGCCCCTTTAATATGATGAAGAGGGGCCGCCCTCTTTGATTTTCCGCACCAATCCTTATTTACTACTACATCTTTTTTGGGGTGTATAGCTCAGTTGGTAGAGCATTGGGCTTTTAACCTAATGGTCGCAGGTTCAAGTCCTGCTATACCCAAACCTAACTTGCACTATACTATGAGTAAGGATGCGTAGTAGCGCAAAGAGCACTCTTTGGCCTTTAGATTAGAGGCGCTTCGCCGTCTTTGATTGGATGGAAACAGATATCTAAAGTGTGCAGTGAAGGATCTTTATATTATAGGTAGCCAGCCAAAGCGCTTACCTTTCATCAAAGGGGCCGTAATCAGCCTCAAGATTTGAGATTCCGTAAGTAACTCAGTGAGTGCCTTTCTAAGAAAGAAGGGCTTGGAAGAAGAAAATGAAATACGAACAACCGCGCTGGTTGTAATAGATCGACTTTCATGCTAGTTCTTGCTCCAGCATGAAAGTTCCATTTCAGGGAAGGACGACGTACTATGATACTTTCTGTTTTGTCGAGCCTTGCTTTGGTCTCTGGTTTGATGGTTGTACGTGCTAAAAATCCGGTACATTCCGTTTTGTTTCCCATCCCAGTCTTTCGCAACACTTCAGGTTTACTTCTTTTGTTAGGTCTCGACTTTTTCGCTATGATCTTCCCAGTAGTTTATATAGGAGCTATAGCCGTTTCATTCCTATTCGTTGTTATGATGTTCCATATTCAAATAGCGGAGATTCACGAAGAAGTATTGCGCTATTTACCAGTGAGTGGTATTATTGGACTGATCTTTTGGTGGGAAATGTTCTTCATTTTAGATAATGAAAGCATTCCATTACTACCAACCCAAAGAAATACGACCTCTCTGAGATATATGGTTTATGCCGGAAAGGTACGAAGTTGGACTAATTTGGAAACATTGGGCAATTTACTTTATACCTACTATTCCGTCTGGTTTTTGGTTCCTAGTCTGATTTTATTAGTAGCCATGATTGGGGCTATAGTACTGACTATGCATAGGACTACTAAGGTGAAAAGACAGGATGTATTCCGACGAAATGCTATTGATTCTAGGAGGACTATAATGAGGGGGATGACAGATCTACTAAAGGAAAGTCGCTTGATATTGGTTCGAATCCAATTCGTGAGATGGCCATCTTGGTCATATAGATGTCTTGACACCCTGATTTTCTTTTCTCATTTTCGAATGACTGTCCCATTCCATTTTTGGTATAACTGGACCCGCTATACGATGTATTAGTAGAACCCCTGGGATACGACGCCCTGCTCCTTGAGTATCATGGGATTGAATACCCCGACCTCCCAGAGGCTCCCGAGAAAGCTATTTCAGCCTTCCGGACAGTTAAGGGCAATTCCTACGTCCCTCATCGGTCTGAATCCCCACCCCCGCGTAACACTTACTAGATTTTGAAAGAAAAACGGAAAAAACGCTTCACTTCCTGACCTTATTCTCGAGTAGGAAGGGTTCTCGCTACTAAAGAAATTTCTTCAGTTGAAGTAGCTCTTTCCTGAGATGTCTTTCAAGCTGAAGAAGGAAGGGCGCTTTCCTTCGTTGAACACAAGACAGACGGGGGCAAATCCAATCCCTTAATTCTTTGATCCCAATTCAATTGTTGTTTGATGTAATAATAGAGGTGTCAGGCTCAGACTCTGAGAAAGATGACATGCAGCTAGTCCCAACTCTTAGTCTCGTAGTCTTGAAACTCAGCCGTACTTCCTTTGGCTGGCCTTTCGATCCCCTCGTTCACAAAGGGGCGCAACTGAAGCTCATCTAACGATGTTATAGTGGCTGTTCGCTCCTCTTTCTCTTCCTCTTTTTCTGCTTCTGCTAGGATTTTGTCCTGATAGCGCCGTGCTTGTTCAAGAAAGAGAGAGTCCCTTTGACGGAGAGAAAGACTCCGGGGATAGATAGTCAATGGCCTATGAGGAAGACATCTCCTCTGTTTTTGCTCTTCTTTTTTGCCTTTGGGCTTTTTGACTGTCCAACTCAATATCTTAAAATAGAAGTCATCTTTCTTCAAAGGCCGTTGACTCTGCTTCCTTGATTGAATAATCGAAGGTGAATCAATCAGACAGGACGGACGTGTGATAACAACACTTGCTTTCGTGCTGGAATTCCCCTTGGCGTCACTCACCTCTCTTTCCCTTGCTTTGCTCCCGTTTACCACAATGGCTGTCTCGCTGTCTACTGGAGCTCGGATCCGACTCAAAGTGGGTTCGTGTGTATGCGCCCTGCCCAGAGCTAGCCTGAAAGAAAGTTCAATAAAAATGATTGACACTTGAAAGTAAGGTGAAGACTCTTTCCCCTAATCCATCCATGAATATACTTTTTTCGCCAAGAAAGCCTCTACTGGGCGGGCTACTCCAATAATGACTTTTTTTCTGGGTTCTTTCATAACATAAAGTCATCTAAACAACAGCTTTTAGCTTGCTTCTTGATTGTGGCGATCCCCTTCTTCTGTTCTTGACTCGTACCTGAAGCTAAGCCGGACTCAAGGAGGCTTCAAAGCCAGATCTTCGTCTTTCATATAGAAAGGAGACCTCTCCTTCTCAGGTTCTCCCATTTTTTGCTTGAATCCGGCCGTCAACTTCTTCAACTGCTGATGCCGCTGACCTATATGGTGTGCTTTTCGTTCTTTTTGCTTCGAGCGCCCTTTCCCCTTCTCCGCACTCAAGTTGCTGTCTTTCCTATGGCTTGGACCCTTTCCGTGCCTCTGAGGAAAGATTCTCGCTACTCAAGAAATTGAGTAAGTGAAGTTATCCTATCAGCTTAAAAAGGGCTTTCTCAGGTCGACCTTTCTTTAGGTTAAGTGGCGTGTAGCTAATCTCGCTAATATCTCAGATCGGGGGACAACTCTGTCTCCGCTTCTGCTCGTGCACTCGTTAAAGCAAACTCATGGCCTAGTTGGTGAATGAGCCTACAAGTGGTAACCGCTCTGTATCCGTCATCTCTTTTGAAGAAGCTGCTGAGCTAGATGCGGCGCTTTCAAAATCCCGTGACTCTCAGTCATCTATCTTCTTTTCACCTGAAAATGTTGGATT
The DNA here is from genome assembly GCA_026074375.1 of Tanacetum coccineum. NCBI lineage: Eukaryota > Viridiplantae > Streptophyta > Magnoliopsida > Asterales > Asteraceae > Tanacetum > Tanacetum coccineum. The sequence goes on from BQNB010002747.1 coordinate 16,598, forward strand.
GGGGGAAGGCTTTCCTTCTTTGTTGACTTCAACTGATACCGGCCGATAGCCCAATCTCTTAGTCTCGGAACTAATTGTCTATCTAGTAGCCACTCCTTGCTTTGATGAGTTAAGTGAAATGAAAGTCGATTTTGATCCTATATCGCAGCATCATGACTCGTCAATGAAGCCGACACGGGGCTAGAGTCATCACATCAAGTATTGGGCACGTGGGTGAGTGAACTCTAGTTGTGCTTGAGTTGCGATCCGCTCCGGTCAAGTCGAACCTTGCCAATTAGCTTCTGGAGATCGGGTTCTCACTACCAGTCTAAGTGGGAATTCTTCTAAGAAAGCCCCTTCTTCTAGTCTTTATCTTGAATCTTTCTTATTGTCTTTCCCTTTCATCTTGATATAAACTCTGACATTAACAAAGCATCGGGCGGGGAAGCTTTCAATATTATGATGAAAGAGACTATCGGAGAAGGTCCCACTCTGCTTGCGTCCGCTAGCTGACGACGTGTGTAACGCATGCTCCTGTTCCGCGGTTGGTGTTATATATAGAAGTTCTTGGTTGAGAGTATCGGGTCTTCAATTAGGGCTGATCTCCTCAACGCATCCGCTGTTCAATCATCTGCTGCTGATGGTCTTGTTGTCGCAGACGGTCTTCTGTTGGCAATTGAATCAACTCTTACTGCTCGAGTAGACGGTCTTCTTGGTGAGTGAATCATCTTCATCCTATAATAAATAAGGACATTTACACCACCTATTACGGGTCAGGTCCTAAAGCTATAGTGTAATTCCCTGTGACTATTGACAGGAGATCCTTCTATGCTTTCACCGATAATCACATCCAACTACATCCAGGAATCGCATCTGCCAGATGTGGTTTCGGGACCAGGCGTGTAACCTCGATAGCATGTGCCCTAGCCACCCAAGCCTATTAGTCGCTTAGATAAAGAAGGAAGCCCTTCGGGAGCTATTCTTTCCCTGATATTGGCAGGACTTACTAGCCCCTAGCTGTTTCAATGGTAGGAGCAGGGGATTGCAGAGGGATATCCGTGCTAAGAAGAAGGGACTGCAGCCCCAAGGTGTAGCATCAGTTCCAGACAACCGCTCAAGTTCAAGTAATTCAGTCCTAGGAAGAAAGGCTCGAAAGCCTAAAGCTATGATTTATACTTGCTCTCTCCCTGAAGTGGATGTGGAAAAGCGGGCGCTAATGCAAGGAAAGGAGGTGTTGTTCGTCCACTTCTGCTCCAGCTGAGAAATTCCCTTGTAGTCAGAGGAAACTCAAACGTAAGCTAGAACCGGAGAAGAGAAGATACTTTAGGTTTAGTCCTATTGCCTGGAAGTAGAGGGGAGTTCACTCACACCCGGGGCTGCTTCATTCTCCTAAGCCTCAGAATAGACACCTTGCTGAAGCCCTAGGAGGGGAAGGAGTTAGTCTTCTAGTTTATCCCAGACTTATTGGAAATGGAAAGCCAGGGGAATGCTACCAACTCCCTTTACTCCCACGTTGGAAAGCATATGAACTTGACTGAACTGAATGACCAGCCCCGGGCCGGGGTAAAAGAAGAAGGGATAAGATAAGACAGTAGCACCCACCACTCTGTCAGTAGAAGGTTATCCAGTCGATCTTCGTAAGTAAGTAAGTAACACTTTCATCGATGATTCCTCTAATCCTCTAAAGGCTTAGAAGGGAGCTGAACCGTTTATATCTATGAAATTCTTTGGCAGAGGAGTGGCCTCACTTCGCTCGCCTCCCTTCCGGTCGCCTCAGCTTCTGAATCCAATCTTGAACGTTCAGTTAGGCATTCACAAATTCACTTCTCTTTCAAGTTCCAATAAGATTGTTATGCTCGTGGTGACTTCAATTCTCATTGCCCCTTCTAAATGGTTACAGGACTAGGGCCCTACTAGCCTCATCGGCCGATGTCTGCCGTCTCGCGATTCTTGCGTTTATGGACCGAAGGAAAATCACTCCAATCCTTCTTCAGGGCAACATGCTATATTATATGATATATCTTGGGAGTTGAAGGTCGCAGTCCCTTTCCCTCAGGCGAGTTCCTCACTGAACTTAAAAGAGGAAGGAGTCTTTGCGAATTCAGTAGCTATGCTATGTAATACATACCTGACTTATACCTTCGTGTGTCAATGGATCTTTCACATACTCCCTATTTATTATGTTTCCTTATTGGTCTCACTACCATACCAAACCCTCCCTCCGGTCGCCTCGTTCCCTTGCTTTTCCATTGCTTTGATCCTCTGTCTCTGAAACCTTCCTTAATTAAATTAAGTGGAGAATTCCTTCGTACTTGAGTGTCCCAATGAGCCCGTAGGCAAGGTCCTGACTATTTTCACGCATGACATGAGGTTGTCTACCTCACTAGTATTTGAACTGGAATGCCAGGCGGAGGAGTGTAACTGCCTTATCGCGCTATCCGACTTGTATGTGAAAAGCATTTCGTACTCGTAACTGATCCCTTCCTAGCGAAAGGTGTGCTCCAATGAAAAGTACACAACACTAGTAGTGCCCCTTTTGACGACCAAGTCACAATGGAAACAATGTATCTCTCTAGGGATGCGAAGAATATTTGAAAGCACTTTCAAACCATCACACGGATTCCAACCAAACTGCCCATGATATGGTAAGAACAGAATGGAAGGGAAAAAGTTCTATGCGCAGACGTGAAAGCTCTATCAATAGAACTAGCTTCTTTTTATTTAGAGAGGAACGATTCACTCATCTGAGAATCTTCATTCATACACTATTCCTCCCCACTAAAAAAAGAGCTATTAAGAATCTCGAGAACCTAAACAAAAATGCAGAAGTGAGTGTACCCCGAGGCTCTCCTCTCTCCCTCTTTTTTAGCCAACACCATCAACCCCATTTTTCAGCTTGAATGGGTCAAAGCCAAAAATATGATTAATAGAAGGAAAGGAGATCAGAAAAATAGGCGGACGGCTTATAGTATAGGTCGGATGTTTCCGTGAGCAGTAAGCAGCAGATCCCCCCTGATTTTGGGAAAGCTGGTGGCCGCGTGTGAATTCTTTCAAGGCAAGGGGCGGCCTGATTCGACATTGTTGTTTACTCTGATCCGGTCGAGGTGGTTTTCACCAGCGCGTAGGTGGTCTAAGTTCCTATGACCGAGTCTTTCTGGCCCCTGTGAACATCTTTTCTTAATGTATTAAAGAGGGCCTCTCTAACCGGTGAAGGTGGGTGTCCACTAACGGCCATTCCTGGCTCGGCTCCGATAACGCAATTCCGGGAGGAGTCGGTAGTTGGGCACTGGATCCCTTCGGACCTGGAGAACGTGTGACGCTGAGTCGGGGTTTGGTGAACCAACAGGTCGCTCCTCTAGTTGAAGTATCGGGCCCCTTTTTTGTTGCCTAGGTTACACCTTCGGAATACCCCAGAAGGGAATTTTTCTCTACTCCCCCCAATCTTCACTTTACGCCACGCCGACTCCCCTTTCGTCATAAGGCGTGGAATTAGACCAAGGGGAATCTCCATAGGAACAAGTCCCTTAGATTTCGCACATGGGAGATCGAGACACAGCCCCAGGGCTATGGGGAAAGATGTAGATCGATCACCCTAGATAGACAACTACATAGAGGGTCTCTCTCTACAAGTCAGTCTATATATTCTTGGATTTCGTTCCCCCCGTAAGATCAATTAGTTTACGATATAGATAGATATATATTTAACAACAACATTCTAAGAAAAGATATTAATAGATATCGGTAGTTGTCCGGTCGTACCCAAACAATAAGATTCCTGAGGAAAATGCACCTAAGATCAAATATTTCGAGCCGGCTTCCGTGGAAAATTCAGACTTTCTTTTTGATGCTGCGATCACATAAAAACATAAACTTTGAGGCTCAATAGCTAAATACATGGCAATTGAATCATAAGCCGAGATCATAAAGAGCATACTGCGAGTAGGAAGTGGAATTAATACAATGGATTCAAAAGCATCAAACCTCTCTTGTTCGGAAGAATCGAAACACATCGAAATGGTACCAGCCGTACTTAATAATAGAAGGATTTGGCAGAAATATGTAAAATTGTCCCTCCTAAAAAGATTATTCCAGAATAAATGGGCAATAGTTAGGAGAGGTGCGCCAGCGGCGAGCAGAAGCAAGGTTATTAGATACCTCAGGAAAGCCCGGCCAGAACCACACGTGCAAGTTTCCCTGCATGTGGCTCGTCCGTGATAACTTCTTCGGATTTGCGTGAACTAGCGGACCGATCACTAAGTGGGGATGCTCCCTCCAGCATGAGCGAACCTTTTCGAAAGTGGTTAGGAATGGGCGCCCCTCTCCCAGCCCGGATCCAGCCAGGTTCTATTGATCATGTCCCCTTCCCAACAGTTGGAACTTGTCTTGGGGCGTCTTTGGCTTTACGAGAGAAAGCTCGCCGTAGAAAAAAGTCTTTCTCTTCCCGTCCCGGGTCATAGGTGCGTCCACAGAAGAGGAAATCGCAATGCATCTTGCTCAGCAGGCGTAGCTTGGAGTGAGAGTGTAGCGGGGGTAAGGAGGCCGCCAGAGAGGAAGGCAAACCGGCCTATTAAGCGCAGCTAAGCTAATATGCGCCGGAGAAAGCCAGGTGCCGTAGGTAAGCTCTATTCGGCCCGGAGCATTGATTCCCCATAACGAAGAGGCTAGCTCTATCTCTCAATTACCTATCCTGTGCTCGAGAAGGTCCCTCAGTTCCTCGGCAGCACCTCGAGGTGCATTTAGTTGTCTTACATGAGACTCGGGATATTACCCACTCCATGGCATGACACCTTTCGGTCATCCATTCCGCCCGCCCGCCCAGACGCGGCGCCTTTTCTCATTATCATCTACCGCCCTTTCTTTCCTCCCCGCTATTCACGCATGAAGATCGTCGTATGTATGCTCGACTTCGGGTGTCGGTGCTATAGTATAGGTAGGAGTACATTATGGCAGGATCAGTCACCCGGGCAAACCAACCCTCCTCCAAGAAGAATTGTGCTATGCCCCCCCGATCCCTATAGAGCGAAAGAGCTGCCTGGTGATCCCTAGGTTGCAGCACGTTCGGTCGTTAACTCCTCGCGCCGCTGCCGCCGTTTCTAGGACCGACCGACGCCTCACCTGCACAGGTACCTACCTAGTGTCGGTCGCACATTCAACATAGCGTTCGGACTCATGTGCCTTCCAGAACCAGGGGTCTTCGAGCCTGCTGCGTACGATTAGCCAGCCTTGCGGCGGCAAAAGGATTCTAAGCCCCCCCATGCTACGGTTCCCTGCGGTCCGAACCCGGTGCCGCATTAGGTTAGGGAACTGGGCGATAATAGCTCCTCCGCATCCCAAAGCGCGCTGCCCTCCTAGGCGCGCAACACTAAGTAATCCAAGCCAACCCACATTACTGACTAACGGTGGATAATCAAATTTCTTAGACGTACTAAATACAACTCCATGAATGAGCAAAATGAAGGTTGCATTAATGATAAAGATCTCTGGGGAAACCGCTAAAAAAAGATTGAACATGTGGGAGGATCCGAACGAATTCTGCTTTCATTTCCCACGTATGGAGCACTGAGTTACTTACGTTACGGTCTTCAGCAGGTAGGCTGCACGCGGCTAGGAAGGCTACGTCCCATGCGTCAGTTTGTGGATCGCGGTCTCACACACTAATCGCACTATGTGGAAGAGTTTTATGGGGGATTGTCCCTAAGTAAATTTGAGTTAAGCTTTGTTCTCTTGCAAAGCGGCGAGCTATAGCTATTTAGAAAAAGAAAAGATTTGAATTTGCAATGCACTATCCGGTCCAGCCCCAATCTCGATGAAAAAAGGAGAAGCAACTAAAGAAGGGTGACGAAGCTTCTTTGCATCCCATAGTGCTGTCGCACTAAGCGACTACCGTTCCAGAGTCGTACAACGAAGTGATTAGCATACCAGAGTGACGCAAGGCTCTAAGCTCGTACCTTATAAGTAAGCTCTTTATGCTCTCTCCGCTCGCTCCTTTTCGTAGCGTAGATCTTTCTTCTCTTAAGAGATTTTTCCTACGAAAACCATTCTTTTATGCGCATCGCTTTAGCGAAGGCAAAGCCAGTTTCTAATCTACTAACGTAAAGCAAGAGAGTAGGTCCAAAAGTATAAAAGAGGGTACTGGGGGAAGAAGGACCACTGCTTTGTTCCAGGGGTGAAGTAGCTGCTTCGAGTTGGACGTTCGTGACTAGTGCCTCGATATGCAGCCTTCACTTGGTCAACGGAACCCAGGATTTCTTGGATCTGCTGCTTCAACTCGGTCAAATGCAACTGCTGGTCTTGGTTCCTTTCGGGCGTGCAGGTGGATCCTATCTCCTTCTTTTGTTCTGGTTCCCGTGCGTGTAGGAGGTCTTTTTTTTTGCCATTTCTATTTTTGATGTGTGTCCTGCTCCGGCAAAAGGGGAAGGGAATCCAATTTGACAGTTACAGTAAGCAGCATAGCCCCTCCGAAGCTCTGTTTCGGCCATCTACGGGCAGGATTTCTGGTCCCTTGGAATTCTAGTTATCTAGATTTAGTAGAGCTTATACTTATATATGTGTGGATTTTTAAGGCTTCTATCTTGCTTTTGCTTATGACTCCTAGGCCCTTTATTCGACTTAAAACCATTTAGTCTCGCTGCTATTTGATTCTTTTTGAATCTAAAAAACTATCCATCCGACTTATATCGAAGCAGATTCCAAGATATTGCATGCAACATAAGCGTTGTGCCTTTCTTTGTAGGCCTCCACAGGGCTTTCCGAAGCTGAGCGAATGGTAGACAATCCGTTAACCTTAGTGAGGCTGGGTCCCCTGATTTATTAACTGACATCTTTCTTTACTTAACTTACTCTTTCTAACACTTACATCTCGGCGTTAGCTCAGCGGGTGACGAATCAGAGGGGTAATCTAATTTAAGACTCAGCGCTTGCCTCTCCTTCTTTGTATAGTATGTTCGTGTGTTTGGGCGACTGAACGCCGTGTGGTTAGCTGAACAGACAATTTGAGTATCCTAGCAGCTACAGCAGCAGAGAGAAGTCTCTGTTCACGTATTCGCCTTAGGTTTAGGTAGTTAGATGCCGTCGAATTTGCATTCCCATTCAATGAAGGTTTGACGCAGCAGGCGTGATTAGCTTGCCTAACCTGACCATCAGGAATAGCGAGACCGCTGGCCTGGGGAACTACGAACTACTAGTTTAGCCTATCTGGCCTAACTAGCTTGTTAAAACAACCTGATCGGGACCTCTACCACTCTTGTAGATCACTGAACTATGCGCCTATCTTCGCTTTTCGATCAGCCGTTGCTCCCCGTTCACTTAGCCTACGAACTCCGGCTCACTTCCAGCTTGGATCACTTCTGGCTCGCTTAGCCCTAGCTCGAAACAGCCAACTCACTTCGCCTACGCAACGAAGAGAAGTAGTTGACTTGCTTAGCTCGAACATGCCAACAGCATTCCGTTCACTTACGCAAGATTCACTCGTTTACTTGTTAGCTAGCGCTATTCCACATCTTAGCTTTCAGGGAAGCCCACGGAGCGGTTCTGAAAGAACGTAGTGGTGAACGAAGTTGACTTTGACTTATAGCATTTCTCCTTCTCTTAGCTGAAGGCTTATCCATGAATCCGGACTTGAAGAACTTGAGGGCATAGGATTCAATCCAGCCACAGGTTCTCCCTATGGCTACCTTCTCCCTATGGCTACCTTGTTGCGAACGAAAGACCGGATCTCTATTCTTCCAGCAATCTTCTTTTGATGATAAAAAAGAAAGAAGAGAAAGAACTGGGAGTTGGCGCCTACATAACTGCTTGCTTGCTTACCAAGCCATCCTGGCAAGCTCCTCCAGTTCGATTATGATTCTTGACTTGACTTATTATAAAAACAACTCACTATCCAAATGAAAGACGATCGATTATCTACCCAAGAAGATAGAGAGTCCCACATACGAGAAAAGGTCACAAATAGAGTTGAACCAAGTAACATTGCAAAGGCATAATGATAGTAGGGTCGGGATATCCCCGCCCTCCGAACCGGACGTGAGGGTCTCCCCTCATCCGGCTCTCTGCAGGGGAATCTCCACTCACTGCTTCCCCTAATATCCTCCCTTTACCACATCATGGGGGTTTACAGGAGATCCCAGAGGCTCGCTCGGAAAGGCTGCTATACCATACCTTTTGACTTAACTCTACTCTAGTAGTCACTAGACTCACTATAGTAGTCCGTCCGGCTGCTCTTGCTGAAATCATTACTCTTCATTCTCCCGTGCTCTAGCAATTGCGCTCCCTAGACCACTACCATGTAGTTAGGTAGGGACAATCAATCCGGGAATCTAGGAATGAATGGGGATCCCTATCAATATCAAAATGAAGAAAATCGAATGCAATATATTACCTTTCTCTCACTCAATAGATGTATCTGGTCTGATACGGTACAGTACAATACGAGACAATGGAATGCAATGGGATAGATGGTAGAGGGCTGCCTGCGCCCAAAAGCGATGCTTCACTTGTCCCCTTGTCCATAGGGACCTCGTGGCATACAACCGAAACGACTCCCGCTAGATAGCCGCCCCTTTCTCTCTTTTTACAGCCTCGTGGACGGACGAAAGAAGGTAAGTTACAGAACGGGGCAGTGAAGGCTCGCGAAGTAGACAGCAAGCAAGAGCTTCTCAGCCCCCTATTCTATTAGTCAAGCGCTAACGCGTCCCTCTCTCTAAAAGGGCGTAAGCACTTTACTCGCTAGGGGATGGGGTTCATTCACTTGCATTCCTGCTAGCACTACAAAAAGCTCCGGTCTTAACGCCCCTATTACTGCTGTGCAGCCTTTCCTCGGGTTCGTAGAGTCGGGTTTCACGTTTACCCACAACGGAGGAGCCGCCCCCACCAGGCAGGCGGCCACGGGTCATAACGCACTCTTCGCACAACAAATCCACTTTGAAGTTGACTTATTCGCTCGGCCAATCGTCGGAACGTGTACGAGATACCATAAGGGCCCAATATCTCAATAGCACCTTTGTCTAAAGCTTCGAATGAAACTTCATATCCGAAACGTAGGAACGCTCTGACTAGAAAGTCATTAAAAACTTGATCGACACTATAGCTTCTTTAATAAACGCTAATTGAATCAATGTTATTAGCTGTGAATTCGAACTTTTTGGTATTTTCCGTTTCTTCGGATGATATGATGGGTCAATCATTTGCTTCATTGGTTCCAACGGTGGCAGCTGCGGAATCTGCTATTGGGTTAGCCATTTTCATTATTACTTTCCGAGTCCGAGGGACTATTGCTGTAGAATCTATTAATAGCATTCAAGGTTAAACATGACTCCTAGAGAGTTACCAAAACACGAAGTTCTCTTTTCGTTCTCTTCTTTCTTTTTTATTTTGACTTGGTTGGCAGGGCCAAGGCCTTTCTCGCTGGGCGAGTTAAGTGGCTCTGAGGGGCACGAACGGTATAACAATAAGTACTGATTCGACTAGCTCGAACGTGGGGAACGAATGCTTGAATGTGAACAAATAGCTGACTCTTGCAAGTTTGTGGCCAGCGATCACCCTCTAAGCTATACGCTTGATAACGAACTAAAGGGCTCGAAGCTATAGAAGCTCTACAAATAGCAGTTCTTATGAATTTATGGCACAATTCTTTACGCTGGGTAAAGGTAAAGTAAACAGTAAACAACAAAGACTCCCTATATCGAACCCCAATTTTTGGATATGGCTTAGTATAAAGAGCTGGCTTAGTATGGTTCTTTTATCATAGATGTGGTTTTTTTTTTTAATTTGTATGGTAAGATTTCAATGTTTTATAAGCGTGGTTTGCGTGTGCTAATTTTTTAAAAGTTATGTGTTTAAAGGTTGTTTTTTTGGCTATTTGGGTTTTTTTTAAATATAATTTTATGAGATTTGGGTAAATATGTGTTAAGCATGATTGTCCGCGCGTTGATGCGGGGCGTTAAATTTTTATTTTTTTTGTTTTTGTATTTTGTGCGGCTTTATTTTTCCGGTCTCATGTTTAATAGTTTTTTTTACATGGGCTTATATGTTGGGCGTCATGTCGTGGATATTTTTTTGATCTGAATAAATCAATACTTTTTGTATTTTTTTTCCTATTTTGTGCCGAGCAAATTTTTTTTTTTAATTATTTTGTGCAATAGTTTTTTTTTTATATGGGCTTATATGTTTGGTCTCATGTCGCGGATATTTTTTGATATGAATAAATTAGTACTTTTGTAATTTTGTTACTGTAGCAGCGTCAAAACTACGTAGTTTTAACCGAAACATAGTATATATATAATTTTAATAAAATAAAATATATAACTTGAAAATAAAGTTAAAAGTGAAACGTTAGTGACAAAACAAGAAAAACTATATGAGCGGGAATTTATCAAGACTTTGACTCTTTGAGCGGCAATTTAGTGTTGAGGAATTTGGCGGGAATTTGTGTCTACTATCTTAGTAAGTACTCATTCGGTTTCTAAATAATTGTCGACCGTTGACTTTTTAAGTCTTTTTTTCATAAACTTTGACTTTAAATTATTTTGTTTGTGATATATAATCTTAATGAAAATTATATCACTTTTGTAATTTTTTTCTTATTTTGTGCCGAGCAAATTTTTATTTTTTTTATTTTGTGCAATAGTTTCTTTTTTTTATATGGGCTTATGTGTTTGGTCTCATGTCGCGGATATTTTTTGGATCTGAATAAATAAGTACTTTTGTAATTTTGTTTTCTATTTTGTGTCAAGCAATTTTTTTTTTTAAAGATGCGTAGTTAAGAAAAAGAAAAACCTAAAAAAAAAGTGTCAAATGGGTCGGCCCAAAGTGAGACCCCGATGGGCCAGTTACTGTAACACTATGTCAAAACGACGAGTGCAGAATAAAATAAGATAAGGAATTGAGGTGGACTAATTTAGATGTTCTTAGGGCACAAAATGAAATATCTCTAGTCATAATAAAAGAAAAGAAAAAAAAACAAAAGTGTGTTGGCTGTCGTTAAAAGGATTGCCAATGTAGAGAAGATACGAAAGCGATATTTTGCTTTTCTTCACAAACTTGGTGCATAAATATTATTTTATTATTTATAATTATTTAAAAAGAGGCAGTATGCTTTATGAATAGTGGTTACGGGAATAAAATATTTCCCACGCATGCATCCCAAGGAAAAAAATATTTTTTATATATTTTCAAAACGCATTCTAAACTTTAACCTATTTATGTCTTTTTTATATAACAAACTTTATTTATTGAATATGGCGCGCGTATCTACCGATTCATTTAAGAAAAAAAATGTCATTGAAAAGATCGTCGAATTGTGAACAAAACGAGCTAAATATTGCACCGCTTATGACATGCGTGATGATGTTATCTAAAAAAATGTTAAAGTTTAATTATATATATTTAAATCAAATTTCCTCAAAACGGCACCCTGAACTTTTAACCTATTTACGTTTTTCTTTCATATTTTTTAAAGCTCAATTTTCAAACTGCACCCTCAACTTTCACCTACTTACGACTTTTTAATAAAATAAACTTTATTTATCAATTACAGAGCGCATATCTATCGATTCATTCGGAAAAAAATGTCGCTGTAAAGATCGTCGAATTAGAACAAATAACGTGCCTATTTTGCAATGGTTCCGACATGCGTACGATTTTATAAAAAAAATGTTGAAGTTTAATATATATTTTAAAATGTTTACGGGAAGAAATAGTCTTTAAAGTTATCGGTTCATTGCAAGGCGAGTCTCAATCGCTGAAAAATAGTACTTGGCGTTATCGGTCCGCTGCAAAAATAGTCTCGCGCGCTCCGCCTAGGCAGCATGCTCGGGTGAAAACTCCTGCTTTGGTAAATCATTAGAAAATCTTGGAAAGCGTGCATTAGTGAATTAAAAATTCAATATGACCCTATTTCTGATGAAGGTGCATTGGTGATTAAAGGAATTTTCAAAAAAACTAGAATAAATCAATTCATATGACCCCACCAATGATGTAAAAAAGAATTTTTCAAATACACCTTGAACTTTAACCTATTTACACATTTTTTATATACCAAACTTTATTTATCAAATATGGAGCGCGTATCTATCGATTCATTCGGGGGAAAAAATGTCGTCGAAAAGACCGTCGAACTGCGAACAAAATGAGCCCAATATTGCAATGCTTTTGACATGCCGACTATTTTATAAAAAATGTTGACGTTTAATATATATTTTAAATATTTAGGGAAATAGTCTTTGAGGTTATCGGTTCGTTGCAAGGTGAGCCCCAATGAGTAACAAATAGTATTTCGTGTTAGCATGCCGTTGAGAAAATAGTCCCGCACGCTCCGCGGCAGCGCGCAGGTGACGAACCTCGCTTATATAAAAGAGAGGGACACTGTGCCCCCTTCGTTGGAATAAAAAAATTCCTCTCTCGGCTCGATCTACTATGGTATATTAGTGTTTTTTTTTACATATTTTCAAAAAGCACTCTGAACATTACTCTAAATTTATGCCTTTTTTATATAACAAACTTTATTTAACAAATATGGAGCGCATATCTACCGATTCATTCGGAAAAAAATGTCATTGAAAAGATCGTCGAATTGCGAACAAAACGAGCTCAATATTGCACCGTTTCTGACATGCACGATTTTATAAAAAATGTTGAAGTTTAATATATATGTTTAAAAAACGAATTTCCAAAAAACACCATGAACTTTAACCTATTTATGTTTTGTTAGATATTAGAAAAAGACTCGGTCACCCCGTGTATTTTATCGTTTATTATAGCTTGTAGTCAATAGTTAATCGTATGACATTCGGTATTGGTTGGGTAATTAAACCCAGCGTGTAGCCATGCTTTAGGCTACTGGGCCGGTTTGTAAGACACTATATAAGCCTCTTCCATGCCATGGAAGAGGTGGTTAGTCATTTCATTATACAAGTCACATTTTCTCTCACTGGAAAGCTTTCTCTCTCTATATTCGGCTAACCCATCTATCTTCCATTGTGTTATGATTTCCAATATCCTACAATTGGTATCAGAGCTCATGGGATGATTAGATCGTTTGTGTGTGCGTTTTAGTGCTTGGTTTAGATCAAAAGTTGAGTTTTAGGAGGTTTTAGCTCTTGTTCTTGAGTATCATTGATTTTCACGTTTTTTGTGTTAAAATTCATGTTTTTGTAGTTGCTATAACCTTCTAGTACTCATTTGTGCAAAAGAATCCAAGTCAAACGTTCAAAAGGATGATTTTTAGGTGTTTTACGGTGTAAAATGTCGTTAGTTCATCTAGCTGGTTTGGTATTCTGTTTGTTGTTAATCGTAGCGGTTTGGTTTACTGTTCTGGCGGTTTGTCAGGAAAGTACACTGTTCTGGCGGTTTGTCAGGGTCGTACAATGTGCTAGCGGTTTGTCGTTTCTGACAACGGTTTGTCTTATTAGGCAGAGGTTTGTCAATAGCGGTTTGTCTAATAGCTTGCTAGGCGGTTTATCTTGTACAGGATTTGGTATAATTGTAGCGGTTTGATCCGTAGCGGTTTACAGGTTTTTGAAGACAATTTCTCATAGCGATTTGGGAAACCATACACCTCTATCTGCCATTTTATTTCTTGGTAGCGGTTTGGTGTTTCTTCTTCATAGCGGTTTTTTACCATCCGTAGCAGTTTAGAGGTAGCGGTTTGTTACAGGTTTTTGAAGATTTTTCTCAAGGTCTTTTGGGAATCAAACCTCTAGCCATTTTTCTTTGTGGTTGCGTTTTGGTATAAATTCTTCATAGCGGTTTGACGGTAGCGGTTTGACAGTAGCGGTTTGATTACTATTACAGCGGTTTGGGACACTGTTTTGGAATATTGGACCACTTTGGCATTTGGACTATTTTTTAAACTTGAAAAACGTAACAAACTCAAACAACAAAACACTTAAACAAACATCACCACTTTTAACATACATTAACAAATCATTGGTTGATCAACTTAAATCATTTCACAATCCATTAAGATGGCTAATCTCTCGAAGATATCCAAATGTGCCCGGTTTGATTACCGGACAACCTATGGTTGATAGGACTTGACTTTTCAGCATGGAAACAACGTATTCGACTTTATTGTAGGGGTAAAAGATTGGGGGTGAAGATCCTGATGTCGTTGTTGAAGGGACCTTTTCTAAATGGGCACATTTCGGGGAAACACTTGCTGAAGGGAATGAAGGTGCCCTACATCTAGGTCCAGAACGAGCTCGAGTCTATTCTGACCTTTCACCTGAAGATAAGGATAGGTATAACGCTGACATTCGGGCAACGAATATCCTACTTCAAGGGTTACCAAAAGACATCTACACTCTTATCAATCATTACACTAATGCAAAAGACATTTGGGATAATGTGAAGATGCTCCTGGAAGGTTTTGAATTAATAAAAGAAGATCGTGAATCACAGCTATACGATGACTTTAAACACTTCGTAGAACAAAGGAGAAACCATTCACGTATTTATGTTAGTTTACCATGCATCGGTCATTCGACATGCGATTTACACCAAGATGCCATTCCCCGGAAGCATATGAATCAAATTTATCATTTATCATGTTGCCTCTTATTGAGGTTGTTCCGTTTGACAACAGTGAAAATGTAACAGAGGCTTAAATGGAAATCAAACTATGATTAGCTGTATGCTTATTTGAAGCAACACGAGGCACATGCCAATGAGAACAAAATGATGTTGGAACGATTCACTTAACACATAGTTGATCCTCTCGTCTTAATGTCCAATGTTTCACCTCAGCAGTACTCCTCACAATCATCTACCACTCCATCATCCACACATGTTCCACCAGTTACCTATCAACCACACTTTGCTTAATAAACACAACTTGATTCAGGACTCTCTGTCTAACGATAAACTTGATTGAGAACTTAACCACACACTTGCCCTACTCACCCATTATTAAAACGCTACCTCTCCTCAAACTAACAATCAATACTCATAACTTCGTACAATACAAGGAAAACAAGCCACATTTCATACGGCAAGGGTTGTTTTAGGAATGTTCAAATTCAGGGTCGACAGAACATAGGTCAGGGGAACAATCTAAGGGGTGCAGGTGCAGCTGGTAATAGAGGGGCTCAGAACAGAGTTGGGAATGCAAATCCTGGTCAAGCTAGACAGATTAAGGTGGTGTTTGTTTTTTAAAAAGAGCCTCTTAACAACATCTTGATCTGACTCATTCAGACGCGCTCAGACATTTTGTTCATTAAGTGCGTTTGTTTTTTTCTTTCGTTTAGACGCGGTCAGAGGCTGAAACATCTTAACCAAGTAGATGTGGATGGGGGGTCTTGATGCCTCTTAATGCCTTTTCACTCTTTAATTTTTTTTTCTTTAGTTTTTTTTCTCTTTTGTTTTGTGAGATATTCTTTTCACTCTTTACTTTTTTTTTCTTTAGTTTATTTTTGTTTTTGTGAGATTTTTTTTTACTATTTCTTTTAATATTGAGTTTACTATACATTAAAAAGAATTAAATCTTTTTTTGTTAAATAAATATATGTTCAAACTACTAATGATGTTGATGCTTTTTCAAACAATAGTTAATATGTAATTGTTTGTGAAATTTAAATTGGACCGCTTTTGTAATTTTCACGTAAGCTTAATTTTTTTCACTAAATGTATTTTTAATTGTCAATTGACAATGTTTAAGTATACTTCGAAATTTTATTTTTCGCATCTTATGATTGTAAAGTTAATGATAGTATCAATTTGTCAAAATGATGAGTGTTTAACTCACATTGGATATACAATTATATACTAGTTTGTGAGGAATCAATCGCCGTCACGAGAATTTTGAATGTTTTTGGAGCAATTATATTCTTCCACGTTGCACAACTCATGTTATTTTTATGACTAAAATGTTCTACATATATTTTTTAGAACCATGTTTATGCTTCGTAAGAATTATAACTGATTTTTTAGAAATAAACGTTTTATACTTTTATCGGTACATACATTTAAAAAGTAAAAAACAAACAATATCATTTCATTCAGATTCAGACATTTGCGCATCAGATTCAGATTCAGATGTGCGAATCAGATTCAAATTCAGAACATCTTAATAAACAAACAGCACCTAAGTGTTATAATTGCAATGGTATAGGACATAGTGCAAGGAACTGCACTCAACCCAAGCGACCACAGAATTTAGATTACTTCAAAGACAAGATGTTGCTGATGCAAGCTCAAGAAAATGGTGTAGTTTTGGATGAAGAGCAGTTGTTGTTTCTTGCAGGTGGTCATGATACTGTCGTTGATGAGGATGTGGATGAGTCACCAGTTCAAGATCTGGCACTTAATGTGGATAATGTGTTTCAAGCTGATGATTGTGATGCTTTTGATTCGGATGTTGACGAGGCTCCTACTGCACAGATCCATGTTCATGCCAAATCTGTCATCAGAGTATCCAGTTAGTTTATGATGAAGCTGGATTTCCGTCAACGATTAAGACTTTCTATCTGAGGTACATGAATATGATAAACTATCAGGATGCTGTTTGTGTGCATCTTGATGCACACGAGAGGCATCAACGATGTGTAACCAAACTGCGTTTGTTGACTCAAATGCTGATTTTACGAGTGATTGTAATATGATTCCGTTTTTCTCATGATCATCCCGTATGTGAAGGACAACGTAGAGCCAGTTGTACAAAGTAATGTATCTTCTGTGCCAAATGATGCTTATATGATGATAATTAATGACATGCATGAACAGACTGCCCAAAGTGTTTTTGAGAATGAGCAGAACAAAGTAGTTAATGCATCATTGACCGATGAACTTGCAACATATAAGAAACAAGTTGAACTGTATGAAAAGAGGGACACGATGAATTAATGAAAGGTTACAAAAGATTAAGTGATACCATTTAAGATTAGTTATCACTGACGTAATTGTAAGGAAGAAATTTGAAAATAGGAACTTCATTCTGTAAAAATGCAACTTAACTCTACCATCAACCATAACAAGTCAATGGTAGAAGAAGTTACATCTTTGAAAAGGATTTTTAACAATAAAGAATAAATCAAATACGTGGATGATAATTTTTGGAATGATGAAAGCATTAAAAGTTAAGGTCAAGGATAAATTACACAAACAAGACCAATCTCTTCAAACAGTTCACATGTTATGTAAACCAAGATCTTATTATGATGTACAGAGAAAGGTATCCATTGGCTATAAGAACCTATTATGTCTCACCCGTGCAAAGCAAGTTCAGCCTGCTCTATATAATGGTTATGAAATCATCAAAACCATCATGTCCTGGCCATAGTGCACAACTCGGTGGATACCTTGAGATAGCTGAAAATCACTAGGATTAAATAATGATTGACAAAATTTGAAAAACCCTTTTGTGGACTGAACAAAACATTAATATTCGACCCCCAGATTACTAGAAAGAGAACTATCTGGCGACCTTTACACCACAGATACAACTGACCCCCGGACATATATTTTGGTCCAAGGATGTCCTCAAGATGAAAGCAGAAAGAAGCTCTCAAAGAGCATACCACAACTTCAAGACCAATCAAAGCGTTGACGGTGTATCCTCCCAATACACCTGCAACGCTTGTCCCCAGGGTACTTCTAACAAAAAGTCAAGTAAAAATTAACATTTTTGCACTTATACAACTTTTTTGGAATTTGAAAAAACCTATAAAAAGAGAATTACACCAACAGGTCTCACTGAAGGGGAATGCTGTTTTGAACAAACCAAAGAATGTTATCTCACCAAGGTCATTCCATTTTTAAAAACACTTAAAGAACATTTTGAGGGTATTCAAAAGGCTCACTAAAGAAGATCTAAGAAATGAAAGATATTTTTGAAGAGTTGAAAGTGAGGTTTGACCAATTATGTTGTGAATAGGAAGTATGATGAGCTTGAGCGGGAAAAATCTTCTCATTGCAAATAACAATTTAATTGTTGATTGCTTGTCCAAAGAAGTGTTTTATATTTCCATAAATTCTAAGCTTACTGTATCTAGATTTACTGAAATGCATGATGCCCACACTATTGATCAAGCATGTTGTCTGGAACTGAAGCAGAGCGACTTTCTATATTAAATGATTAAGGATTCAAAAGGATGTTATAATGAACTTGTAAAACTTTTTTCCAAACCTTGAGGTCAATCGCTTAAATTTTACAGTTAATGTATCAACACCTTAAAGAAGGTTTTGGACACAACATCATCTCTACCCGCCCCCTGATCGGGATGCTCCTTATTTTGGGACTCAAGTCTTTGTAATCGAAAAAATATATGCTTTTTCACATTCCAAGGAAGGACAACTACCATCAAAAATAAGAATGCAAAACTCTCAATTTAAAGGGAGAACCGTAGGAAGCAGACCATACATTACTCTTGATTTCAGGGCCTTTAGTTTTTCAGATCAATCAATTCAACTGAAAATAGTCATCCGTTCTTCAGAACAAAATGAGCTTTTTAGGGTGAGAATGCAAATAATTATAACAACAGTACAAGTAGATTGTATGATTCTATTAGATCAAGCGTGCTAAAACATATCAAACAGACACGGCTTGTTATGAAAATGAGTAGTCTGAAAGCCCAAATTCATGGAAAATTATGCTACGCATACACTATGGATTCTATAAACCAAGCAGTTCTAGCACCTGTAGGTATGCTTTCATTATTGAACCAATTCCCCCTCGCCAAATGGACAATAGGGAAGTTCTATCTCGTTTTCTCCAAACATCGTAAGGAAAGTGTTAGAAAACCCTTCGCCGTGGATAGTAGATGGATGCTAAGTTGAAAGACCATTTGATAGAGTCAATTGCCATCTGCTTACCTTTTACACTAAACACTTCAAGAACTATTAGTAATCATGTGTTGTCACTTGTCGTAAAGACTTTCAATAAACAAGATAAAAAGCAGGCTTCACCCCTTTAGACTAGGAAAAAGCAAGTTTACTTTTAAGGACAATGTGAAACGTTAATAATAACACACATAAAAAGTAGTGTAACTGAACATTCAGAAGACTAAATGTCCTTACGATTCCTTCTTAAGAGTAAAACTGTTGCACTGACTGCTAGCAGATCAAAAGCCTTGGGAGCAATACCAGATAAAATAAGGATCTTGCCGGCTAAAAAGTGTCAACAAGAGAAGTAGAAGAACACATGGACCAATAAGTCTATTGTGAAAAACACGAATCGTGTTGATTATAGTATTAACTCTAAGCGTACTGTAATTAATTCGAATTCTTACTTTGTTTGCAAAATGTGTAACAAATGCTTAATTTCTCCAAACCATGATATCGTGTGTGGTTAATTATTTGCATTGTGTATGCATCGCCCTTTGTTAACAATAATGTTGTGAAAAGTTAAGAAAATTGGAAACATAGCATGTTTAAACAAGTGTGGAAAGCAACAGGAAAAGTGCTTACCAATGTTGGTTATCAATGAAAGCCCACGGGGAGAATATTCACTTTAGGAGAACATTGCCCTTTAACTAGGCTCACTAACATGGGGATAATGAAGATATATAAATAGAGTTATTATATCAGCAAATATCCCCCCACTTGAATCCTACTTGTCCTCAAGTAGCCTTTTGAAGTTTATAAAAATGTAATCCTTAAGGGATATTTACGTTTTTAAGCACTTATTCGATCAATTACAAGTACACAACCAAACTACTCACGAAATAAGATGATGAAAACACTAAATCACTCTAACTGATTCTATGTGGGTTACAATTGTAACTAATTCGCTCAATTGCTCGGTCATGACGAGTATTCTATCATAAGCTTGGCAAGGATACACATCTCCACCACTAAAGCCAAGGAGTAACAAGTTTATAAAGGTAAATATGGGTTTTTGTATGGAAAGGCGTACGGTTGATCATTCTATAATCTTTCACTAGAAGTACCACTCTAAGAAGGCAGCTGAAGCACACATACATAGCCGTAATGACGGAATAGACATGTGTGTTCGATCCCAGATTATTCGATCTTAGAACCAATGGTTTAGGATGAAGAAATTATAGGGGTCAGGAAACCTTCTAACTTTCACCAAAGTCGGTTAAACCAACGAGGCAGCTATAGGGAAAAAAAACATGTATACATGGCCGTAACGACGGATATATAATTTAGACATGTACGCTCGATACAAAGTACTCTTTTCGCGTAAAACCAGCAGCTATCATTAGGTTGAGAGAAGTAAAAATTTTTTACTGTTAAATAAAAATCAGGAAAAAACCCCAATAAAAATAGATTAAGTCTAAGATACAAGGTGCTAGACACTTTATTTCCCGACCGTAACCATGATTAAGACACAACTATTACAACGTCTTGGAATCATCGAATAAAAAACCAATAAACCTAAGTTGGCGTTTCTCATAAAACGGTCAACCTTCCCAAATATTCCCCAAACGTTACTTACTCTACAAGGCAAGTGGCTATTATCTACCACTTTGTACATTAATTACATTGTGATTTTTTTAGACGAAACAACGATATAATCGGATCCTTCGTGTTAATTCCTTTGGTAGTTGCGAAACGATTATCTTCAAACTTTCTTTCTCTCTTTTTTTGTTGATTTTTTTTTCTCATTTTTTCGATTTTTTTATAATAACTATACTTCAAATCTAGGTGTAGTTTCACCATCTTCACGATCATAATAATTATGGATATTTTCTTTAGTTAGTTCCTTCATTTCTTCGGATTCACCATTATTTATGGACGGCAGTAAAAATCACATGAGGTTTTGACTACTAATATACATTCCAATTTGCAATGTGTATAATTTCCACCCTCACCAATAGTTTAGAAAATGACACAGACTCTGGAATACAAACTTTACACTTTAAGCTATCTTGCAATGTAAATTAAAACTTAATCTAACAGGGGTAGGTTAAAGGTGTAAGGGTATGGTTGTAAGCGAAACAAATAGTTGGTGTAATCCTAAAGGTTGGCTCGATCGGGTTTTAGTGAATCTTCACTCTAAAGATAGAGTGAAAAATGGGTTTTTAAGGGATGGTTAACTAAGGTGTAGTTAGTTAATAAGCAACATGTTAAACTGCGATTTGGGTGTAATCCTAAAAATTTATAATTTAACAAGTTATTTTCTTCACTTCTATTAAATCCATAAGTACTCCCATTATGGTTTGGGCTCGTTTAGATAAATCAAGCCAAGTTCTAAAGTATACATAACAATCACCAGCACACTCTATTTTTATTGATTTTGGGTAAACATTTGGAAACGAAAAGGCTAAATTTTACAATTTCTAACAAGGTTATTGTGTATTCGGTTATGTATCATGTAATTTTCACAAAAGTATGCTTGAATTTTTTTTAATTTGATCATAATTTAAGCATTTTAATGTGAAAAATAGGACAAGTAACATTATAATTCCCATCCCCCCACTTAAATTATACAACGTCCTCGTTGTATATATAAAACATTCAATACGGGAATTTAAAAAGAATTAGAATGAGAAACTCCCCTGATATTTGTCGGTAGATTCTCCAGTTGGTGTTTTTATGAGCAAGATTGGTGTGCTGAAAAAGCTGTACCTGAACAGCAACACAAATAGAATTCCATTAAAATATGCATTCCCACAACTTTGTCGATTATTTCTTTTTCACACGGTCCTGTATAGAATATAAGAAAAACATGTTCATTCCTATCTTGGTACCTACAGTTAATTTAAACTAAACTAAATAAACTAATTACGGGTCAGTCTGGTGGATACGGCGTATCAGGTTAGTGAATACACCGTATTCTAGATCTGACAATAATATTTTTAAAGTGCAAAAAAATAAAGACTGATAACGTCCAGACAATCAATACGCCGTATGGTATGGAGCGGATACGCCGTATTGATGTTTGGGAAGACAGACTCGATAAAATTAAATAACAATCCGGGTTGTCTCCCGGGAAGCACTTTTGTTTACAGCGAAGTCTTTAAGTTAGACTTTTCTTCAGCTTCTTTTCTACTCAGCTCTAGTCACCATCTATCCTTCGTCCATTATCTGAAAGATCTCTTGGTAAGCTTGGCACGCCTCTTTTCTTGTGATAGTAAGATCGTCGTATTCATTTTCTTCTTACAGGCAACATTACTCTCATCATTATTTAACGAATTTTTGATCATCATTATCTCCTTACATTGCATACCGGCGGGTCTTGACTTTACAATAATTCTTCCCTCTCGGTTAATCTTTATGATCTTTCTTAGGCATCATCATAGTTCGTATATATGTTCCATCGTCTCATTTGTTTGTATTGTGAGCTCTTCGTCTCATCTTCTTTGATAAATCCTCCATGATAGCTTTGTTTCTTTAAAGCCTCATCTTTAAGTTCTGGGAAGACAGACTCGATAAAAATTGAAAATACATTCCGGGTTGTCTCCCGGCAAGCACTTTTGTTTACAAAAAAGTCTTTAAGTTAGACTTGCCCTAATTTAATCCCATCCTTATAAAACAATTTGGTGTCGAACGAGATGCCAAATGGCACATACAAATTATTGATTATGAAAATGAATGACATCCCTTTGTTAAGATGATTCCAAGTCATGATATTAACATTTAATTCCTTGATAAAAGTTTCAGCTTTGAAAAATGTATTAGATTTATCATGACTTGTTTCTAAAAGATTATTTGACCCATGTGCATAGGTACCAACATAAGTATTTATTACATCAGGTAACGGTTTGACAGATAAATCCCCCGAAGAGTGTTCAATATCGACTTTATCATCATTATTGTCCTTATCTGATTTTGAATCATTGGGATAAATTACATTAAAAGGAAATATATCATTAAAGTTTAAAATGTTTTGCTCCTCTTCATCACATTCGGACAATGATGTTTCATCTTTTAAATTAAATTCATCATTATGTTGAGGGCTTAAGATCGGTTCAGTTAATAAATCTGTTTTATACTTTTGAGCATCATTGTAAACAATGGATGGAAATTCGTGCTCAAAATCATTAAAGAAGTCTAAATCATCAATATAACTGGTCGTAGGCTTGGGTGGCGGAAAAGAAGGTACTCTCGCTTTTACATTATCATTTTCCGAATCTGTTTTCAATATGTTTACAGAAATCATTTTATAAGAAAATGAGTTTTTGTCACAAATTATTATGTAATCCTCATCATCGGATTCGTCAAATGATATTCTAAAGTCGATCTCATCATTGACAGGAGTACTTACTTGAGATTTGCACTGAAGTGCATCCTGTCGTGCAAAGGCATCGTTAATTACTATAGCTGGGAATTCATCTTCCACAGATCTAAGGTCATGAAGATCATCATTAACCTTGATCTTCCCATATGTAGCAGTTTTCCAGTTAAACACCCGACCACGCCTATGATCTTTTTCTTCTTTAAGCTTGATATATTCTTCCATAGTCATGTTAGGATCATCCATCCTGAAATAAACTTACTAGAAAGGCAGTTAAATAACCAATACGTCATATTCAGAGGACTGAATACCTCGTATCACACAAACACAATAAACAAACAAGAATAAAATTAAATCTAAACTACACTACTCCTAAGGGTTAGATCTAATATAATGTTAAAAACCAAAATATCAAATAAAAATCAAGATTAATTTTCACTCCCCGGCAGCGGCGCCAAAAACTTGATGTGTCATTGTGTGGTGTATATTTTATTGATTCAAGTTTTAAATTTATATTTTGCCCACTAAACCAAAAACAACACTTTAACGGGCAGTGTACCCGATCGGTAGTAGTTTCGTGGTAAGTAGGGTGTCGAACACTTGAAGCGAGGTTAAATCTATCAATTCAATTAATATCTTGGTTATCTAATCTATGTTAATTCTATCCTATTCTAAACCTATGTCAGTCCTAGTTCCTAATTCTAACGGGAAAAGGGGGGTTTTCAGCCTGAGAGACTGGCATGGTTTGGTTGGTGACTATAATTAATTCAAGGCACTTTAACCCATGCGAGCTAATTAACAAAGGATAAAAAAGCGATCGAGCCAAATATAAGAAAACTGTATTAACCATTATTAATCCTATTAGAAAGTTGGTTTGTTTATTAAGTGCAATGATTTCTTCTCTTGAGGCGGCATAACATTCTTAAGACTTAGGCGTTACATCATCCTAAGACCTAGACACATTAATTCTGTCATAATTAAAGCATCCGCGTAAAGCATTCATATTTGCTGATTATAATGTATCTTAGGGATTAAAGCAATGGTGATCTTGTTAAACTATAGCTCATAGAGACTTTACCCACTTACCGCTTAATGGAAATTTATACACTAGTAGTCCACTTGTCCAACTATCCAATAAAATCAGAATATTACTTGTTGAATTATCTAGGTCACCTGCTAGTCAACACGATCAATAAACCATTGGCAACATCTAATTAACTAGTTATGCCTGAAGCGTATCCTAGACTTAGACTTAGAAGGACAATATTTGTGTAACTATGATTCTAGATGTATACTATATAGAGAGCTTTCCCACTCAAGATCTACTTGGTCCGTATCACTAGATCCAGTTGAATGATAGGTCGTATACAAAAGCGCGTAAACAAGTATAAATTGATAAACATAAACAAGCATTCAATGATAAATTAAGAAATCCAGATAAATAAATACCAAATATTCAGATTTTCATAATAATGGCTAATACCCGAAGGTATTAGCCTTCAAACGTCATAATAAATACAAAAGCAATTATTTAGCTAAGGTAAACTAACCGAGTTAACGAATGATAACAAAAACTGAACGATTACTAAAGTATACGGAATTACACGTTGTCTCCGATGGAATTGATAACGTTGCTCGACCTCTTTTTCTCTTTTTCTCCTTTGAAAATTGACTTTTATAGTTTAGGTATCGAGAATATGATTTAGCACCCTTAAAACTCATTTTTGAGTTTTCTATTTATAAGGTCTGGAAGTCGGTTTGATACGACGTATCTAAGTATTGGATATGGCGTATTGGGGATTTCTTGGAGTAGGGACCACACTTGATATCTTTTAGAATATTTACATACTATATCTTGAATACGGCGTATTGAGTATCTCTGGATACGACATATTAATCTTTATTCCTCTGTGCTCTTTGGTGAGTGCAGGCACATATACGCCGTATCTTCCTTGATGGATACGATGTATTGGTCTTCAGAATAGTAATCTTCAAAATATCTTCATTTAAGCTTCGGAATGCGTGCCTTTTGCTAACTTTCACCAATTACTCCATAATTACTGCAATTCTCAAATATAAACAATTAAGTAACAATTCTTTGTAATAACTATACAAAATGGGTTAATAACGTGGGATAAATGATGCTATAAAATAGACGTTATTTGATGTCATCAAGTACCTAACCGTTGTAGTAGTAGTATAGGCAAGACTCGGGGGTTGTTATCATTCTATAGGGGAATAGGTTGGGAAGGCTTGATCATGGTCTAACAGAATTCTAAGGGTTGAGAGAAGATTATTTTTGTATTTTATGTTTATAGGAAAGCAGGTAAAATCATATATTTGAGAGGTTGGTTGGTTTTAGCTATTAAACTAAATATAAACTAAGCTACTGTTGATAACAATACAATAAAAGATTGTGTTCATTTAATCATGTATCACTCCCTAGATTGCTTCTCCTAGTATTGTTTCTTTGTCACACATGTGATGATCTATGTAACTATTTCCTAAGTCATGAACGAATTACACGAACCTGCCGTCTATTTAATATTTCGTTGAGGTAAAACACAAAGTAAGGTAGAATGAAGACTATTACCCAGTCCCCAAGAGTATATTATATGCATTTGAAATATATTAAAAGTGGATCAACCATAAAAGGGGCAAGGTAGTATAAAGACTGTTACCCAATGGTATCCTTTCTACACAATCATGTTTTCCTAGACATATCAACAATGATACAAACAAAAGCTGGTTTTCTAAGACCTAACATGCATATTCATCACAAGAAGTAACACCACTAAGATCTACATTCTCGGTTTCATACAATCATAAATAAACACAATAGAAGGTTTAGCCAAGCGTGTTAAAGATAAAGCAAGAACAAATAAGAATCACACAACAAGACATATTGAATGATTAAGATAGTCTTACTTGATTAAAACATGAATTAAAGGAAGTACAATAGGATTTGAGGCCCTAAAATCGTCCCTAATAGCTGCTAAACGAACTAGGGTTTGTCATTTTCTTTTACTCTAAAGTTACACACTTAATACCCTAATTTCGGGTTTGTATATATAGGAAAATCGCTGCGGCAGCGTCGCATTTTAATCGTGACGCTGTCATGAGTAGGATCTTCTAGATCTGCGTGCGAGTCGATGCGTATTGACGCCGTCATGAAATGTTGTGACGCCGTCACTAAGTGGGTTGTGACGGTGTCTTGTAGAGTTGGTGACGCCGTCTCTAGGCTCTGTGAGCACAAATCTTTAAGAGTCTTGGTGTTGGTCCGTAGTCTTGTCTGTTTCTTCTCCAAATGAGCCCAAGTCACGTGTATTTCTTCCAAATGCCTTCTAAATGCTAAATACCTAAAAAGGAATGATTAAGTACCTATTTTGGGCATAAATGCATGATTTAGGGGGTTAAACGACCCCGAAAAAGTGTATAAAATGACACCTCATCAATTATCTCCAGTCTTACCACCATGGTTGCTGAACTGAAGAAACATAAATGGGAACTTCCTAAAGAGTTCCTTGATTTACCAGGCCAAATTTCTTCAGTTCAATCCCGTATCTAGACTCTGGAAGCACTCCCAGTTCTTTTAAACAAGGTTACTAATACCTTAAATAGGTTTGCCAGCATCTTAAATGCTTACAACATGGGTATTCCTTCAACAGGAAAATTAACTGCTTCACCTACTGAGGAGGAGAAGAAAATTAATCCAGTTACAGAATATGCTGAATTGGCACACCTAGCTGATCTTATGGGCATTGATATGGTGGAAGAATACCACAAAAAGAAGTTACTGTATAATAAGTACCGTGACAAAATGCTAAAAAAAAGAAAAGACCTAAGATCACAAACTGTGAAGTTCTCACAAAGAAAGGCCCTATCACACTGAAAATATATAGGGAAGACGGGTCTAAAGAGGTCATCTCAAATCTTAAGGTCAGTGATCTACATTTGTTTGAATGGAGAGAAGTAATACAAGCTTGTCCAAACAAAAGTGAAAAAGGATGGAAAACCATTTATGGTCTGGTGAAGACAAGATTGGATCAGCTGACTCAAACTGAACAAGAACTCAAGATTGACTTAAACTAACCCCTCAAAGAACAAGACCTCCTGAATGAGCTAAATGAGTTAGCAAATAAGAAAAGAAAGAGAGCTGGTGACTTCAGTGACGAACCAAGGTCAACAAATAAAGTCAAGTCATTAGTTCATCTATAGAGGAGGTCCCTTGAGCAACAAAAACAATAAATGTCATAATCTTTTATATCAACTTTATATTCTGTAATTGTAATGTAATGAAAGTTAATAGATTTGGTTATCAGTTAATGTTGTTCAATGTATATCAGTTGTGTAAGAAGAAGTTGTTTTGCTCACTTACAACTGATTGAAAACTTAGGCTATTTGTATATTCAAATAGGGGGAGATTGTTGGGGTCAGTTCTTGACCCCTTTAGTGTCTTAGTAGATTTAAACATAAAATTCCCTAAGTATAGTCAAGCTGAAGAGTGTTCAGCTTGAGTCGCTAAAGGAAAGCTTCAGCTCCAGTTCTTCGGGTACTTAGAAGATCAAGATTATCTTCACTTCAGTTTATGTGGCGGTGCAAAAACTGAAGAAGACCTTAGTAAGAGCTTTAGTCCAGCTTGGCTGACAATTCCAAGCTGGACGATGTCTATCTCCTTCACAGAAGTTGAAATGAAATATTTCAACTTCTAGAAGGTTTACAAGGCGGGAAAAAAGATTGCTTTATATCAAAAAGAATAAAGCAGATCTCATTAGGAAAGTAACTTCTAAAGTTGGTATAGAAGTACACTAACTTTCCTTAAAGGACTGTACATACTACTAGAAAGAAAACGTGCATTAAATGGTAGTTCAATCACCCATTTAATGCTTGCCACGTAGACTAGGTTAAACTTGTAAACCCTAATCTCTTTGCCTATAAAAGGGAAGAGATATCGAGAGAAAAGAGCCAACTCTTCTAATTAATGTGAAACGCATTAAAGAGCTCTTTATCTCTCAAACAAACGGAATAGAACTGCTGAAGCTAAAGCTTCAGTTCTAGTCAAGTAGTTTATTTTCTTACTCACTTAACTTTGGTTAAGAGTTTAAGTTTGAAGGAGATAAAACCCCCAATTTTCATTCAACCACCTTGCTATTCCGCAAGCAAGGTGTGTCATAGATTCTTTATTTAATTCTAATAAGAACCTATACATTGAAAAGTTACTTCTGTATGTGTTTTAAGTTATTCTTTATATTGCTTTATATATATGTTTAAAACTTACTTTGTTGCCATGAAATGTGATTAGTTTAACTTGATAAACCTTATATCACATTCAAAAGGAACAACATAAACAAGCCCAATAAGACAATAAGACATAAACCTTTGTCAGTCGGTGCCTCATAAGCATCAGTCTAGGTAACTACTATATCGTAATTGTCATCAGTGATCATTATTGTACTATAAACACGTGTATAAACCACATAGGTGCAAAGGCAATGCGACAAACATCTTACTATGACACCATAACCTTTCCTCGTACGAAGATTCCTTTGTACCAAGAGCCAAGGATGTTCCTTCACATGTCATTCTTTTCTCATCTATGGGATGATCCCATGTATGTCTCCCAGGGCTGTTGGATCTCATCTAACGAGTCTCACAAAACCCTTAAATGCACCCCTAGAAATATACATGCATTTCATGAGAAGAGATAAAGTTCATTGTCTCCATTTTCACTTACAAACTTAGTCTAAAATGAACACTGCCCTAATTTGAGAAACACTCTTATCTCGGGGTTTTCACTAAACAAGGAAAATCGAACATATGATTAATCTTATCTCGTATCATTAGCACATGTTAATGTTTGCTTTACGAACCATAGTAAACATGGCGCCATCCGTAAGAGCATGACATAAACAAGCAATTAATTTTCATTTTCCCTCCACTTAAAAACTTAAATTTCACCTTGTAGATTGTCACAACATCAAAAGATATATTTCAACATCAATGACAAGCGAACAAAATAAAGAACAACTATCATCGGTAGCTCAGACATCTAGTCCCATCAGCACGGTGGATATCATAAACATGGATGAAGTCAGTAGTCAGTACAACTATGTGTCAAAATGCCCACCGAGCTATCTTACGGGCGTCAATGATGGAAGTAAGTGGTCCAGGTAGGTTGTCATATAAAGAATGTCCCCAGTCCGTTGTTGCCAATACAAGTAGGTACACCCTTTTTAAATCTGGATGATTATGCACGTTGACCAAAAAGGAGAGAGAAAAATATTTTCATTACTAAAGACATACCGTCAGCGTAGGCTGAATAACCATTTAATGCTTTTGACGCCTAAAAAGACAGTGCGACAAAATAAGTTTTTTTGAAGAGCTAAGAAATTATATTAACATAAGCTCTAAGGGAGCCATAGAAGATAAGAGAAAATAAAATCAAAGAGAAATCTCCAAAAACTAAAAAAAAACTTTATGCTAAATCAAACAATTCAAAAGGTTGAGCAATCCAGTCATTCCATCTTGCAATCTTCGAGGAAAGACGAGAAGAAATCAAAGACCTAGATAACCTTGGAATGGACAGGAAATTGTATTCCTTCATAATTTTATCCCATGAGTTAGGCAACGCATTGATGATCTTGTTTCTCCAGCTCCAAATAGCCCAAACAGAAATTTGGAAAACACCATGAAGGGACTTTAAAATACTTAAATTACCATAACCACTAGATGTTTCCGAGAGAAACATCCCTAATCTAGAAGGAGATAAAATTCGTAAGGGTATCAAAGTTCCACCAACTCAAAACCTTTCTCCAAATTGGGAGGATACGTGGGCACGTAATGATACAATGCTCAATGTCTTCATCAATATTTTCATACATAGGGCAAACAATAGAAATAATATCAACACCACGAAGAACAATATTAGGACGGTTAGGCAATATTTTTAGCGAGGCTCTCCACACATACATATTCACTTTACGAGGGACCTAAAAATTTCACCGATGGTAGAACTCAATAATAGAATTTATAAGGGAAAGATTTTGGATTTTTTTGCTAAAACTTTAACCTTGAAGCAACTTGATGGGTCAAACAACCAAGACCATTTGTACACCCCCTCCACATGTAAAAAGAGATCTCCAATTAGTGAATCTAGAAAGGAGAGGTCGTCTAAGGCCCAACGTTCACTGATAAGAAAATCTTTTGAGGTCTCAAGGGAAAAAATCCATGGGAATAAATCCATGAGACGAGACCCGTCACCACACCAGCGGTCCTTCCAAAAAAGTATGTTAGAGTCATTTGAAATCTTACCCACAAAAGAATGTTTAAAAGAGGTATGACAATCCATAATTTTAGGTTATTTTACGTCAGTAAACTCAAAACTATTTACTTTGAACCTTTACGTGTTTACTTTTAATTTTAACCGTTAAGCTAAATCGCGTAAACCAAAAAATCAACAATTAACATAAACCGGCATTAAACAGATAAAAGTTTATGTCAAATAAGTGTTATATAATTATTGCGAAGATGATGACATCAAATAACGTTACTTTTATAGCATCATTTATCCCTTGTAAATAACCCATTTTGTATGGTTATTGCAAGAATTGTTACTTAATTGTTTGTATGTGAGAATTACAGTAATTATGAGTACTTGGTGAAGATTAGCAAAAAGGCACACATTCTGGAGCTTAAACGAAGACATTTGAAGATACTGACTGTTAGGAATATTGTAATAGATAGTTACTACTAGTAGGTATGTAGTTCCTACTGGTAGAGTAAAAGTTCCTGCTGGTAGGTATGTAGTTCCTACTGGTAAGGATAATGTTATAGTTAGTGCTAGCAGATCAAAAGTTATTTCTGCTGGTAGAACAATATTAGTCCTGGTAGTATTACTCGGACATCCTATACGCCGTATCTATCAAGGAAGATACGACGTATCTGTGCCTACACTTCACACAAGACCACGAAGGAATAAAGACCAAGACCAATATGCCGTATCTAGAGGAACTCCATACGCCGTATTCAATTTAAAGTAATAAAATATTCTGGAAGATATCATACGTGGTCCCTACTCCAAGAAACCCCCGATACGCCGTATCCAAGACTTTCGATACGTCGTATCGACCAAATTCCAGACTTTATAAATAGAAAGCCTAAAAATAGGTTTTTAGTGTGCTTGATCATATTTTCGATACCTTAACCACGAAAGTCGATTTTCAGAAGACAAGAAGAGCAGAAGAGGTCAAGCAAAGCTATTAATTCCACAGGAATCACTTTGTAATCTCTTATACTCTAGTAATCGTTCGACGGTTAGTTTACCTAGGTTGGAATATTACTCTTGTATTGATTATGACGTTTGAGGTCTAATACCCTTGGGTATTAGCCATTATTATGAAGATTTGAATGTTTGGTTTATTTATCTCGAATGCTTAATTTATCGTTAATTGCTTGTTTATGTTTATCTATTTATACTTATTTATGTGCTTTTGTATGCGATCTATTATTCAACTGGATCTAGTGATACCGACCACGTTAGCTAGATGTCGGGATGGCTCTCCATATAGTGATTAATATGTCTAGACCATTAGGATCACAAATAATGACCTAACTTCGCCTTTAGATTAGTGAGCTTAGTTGGACCAGCAGGTGACCCTTGGGATCAACGAGTATGTTCTTAATCAATTGGTAAAGACTTGGCCAGTAGACTACTAGTATATAAATTGCCATTAAGCAGTAAGTGGGTAAAGTCTCTATGAGCTAGGGTTTAACAAGATCACTATTTCTTTAACCCCTAAGATAGATTATAATAAGCAAATAGGATGCTTTATGCGGATGCGTTTAATTGTGATAAAATTCTACGTGTCTAGGTCTTAGGAAGAAGTAATGCCTAAGTCTTAAGAATGATATGCCGCCTCGATATAAGTATTCATTACACTTAATAAACAAACCAATGTTTTAATTGGATTAATAACGGTTAATACAGTTTTCTTATATTTGGCTAGACCGCTCTTTTATCTTTTGTCTATTTTCTTACGTGTGTTATTGCGTCTTAAGTAGATCTAAGTCACCACAAACCTGTGCCAGTCTCTCAGTCTGAAAACCCCTCTTTATCCGTTAGAGTTAGGATTAACATAGGTTTAACATAAAATAGAATTAACATAGTTTAAATCAACTTTGTTTAGTTAATCAAAATATTGATAAAATAAAAGATTAGTTCTCGCTCTTAGTGACTGACACCCTACTTACAAGGAAACTCCATTTGACCGGGTATACTGCCCGTTAAAGTGTTGTTTTAGGTAAAGTCGGCAAAATATAAATTTAAAAGTTGAATACTCTTAAATAACACCTACAGGACGACACATCAAGTTTTTGGCGCCGCTACCGGGGAATGAAATTTTAATCTTGAATTTTATTTAATATTTTGTTTTTAACATTAGATTAGATCTAACCCTTAGGGTTAGTGTAATTTAGATTAATTAGTGTAATTTAGATTAGTGTAAAATCTTGTAAAATATTTTATATTTGTATATTTGCTTGTATATTTGTTTATTTGGTTATGTGTGTATTTTAAATTGTTTTCTATACACTGTTCTGGTCGATAACCCGATACGGCGTACCCACTTCCATTGAATACGACGTATCTAACTGTCACACCCCGACAATGGCGGAAACTCGGGAGCCCAACACAATGATCAATCATAACACAAGATATAAAATAGAGAAAACTACAATGCATAAACTCTAAGTGTTACGAAGACCATCAACCTCGAACAACCTCGAGTGATGTCCCAAATCACAATCAAATCTGTAAACTCTTACTATATCTAATAGCCCACGCAAGGGTCCAAACCCAACTTAAACCAAAATCATCCAATGACAAGAACTAAATAAAATAAACAAGAAAGACTTCATTTGAGAAATCCACACGAGATACTTCTAAGTCTGCTATCACATAACACCAACTTATTCCTCTTTCACTTCACCTGAAAACGATACTCGAAAACATCAACATTAATGTTGGTGAGCTCGTAGGTTTGACCCTAAACCTAAAAGCTGTGCCAATATTTAAAAATGGTGGACAATAGTGCAATATGATAGTGAATATATATGCAAACAACCCATGACATAGCATCTCCACTAGTCATGTAACAAAACCTAGAAATCCCGCTAGTCAATCACCATATGTCACTTACGCACCAAAAGGGCCTACCAGCTGGAGCACTAAATTAGGGCAAGACCTCACACATACCAAGGTAGGCGTACCCAGCCACTCCAATAACTACATAAATACTGGGTAGGTGTACCCATCCGATCCAAACAATCATATAAATACTGGGATAGGCGTACCCCTCCGATCCAAACAATCATGTAACACATAATATTCACATAGCAATCTTAAGCACATATCTTGTCCCAAAAACATAACCACATTTTGCACAGTTCAATTCAAAACAGTTCAAAACATATTTGAGTATCATTTTCCCACAACGGAAAAACAATAGAAAAATGGGGCTACGAGAACTCACCTCAAGCAAGTCTTTAGCAACCAAATCTCAATTACACAAGCAAATACAACGACGTCCGCACACGACCTAGTCCAGTTAATGTCCCGTTTTAAACATTCATTTTCCAAAACAGTCTTCACGTTTGATGCATAGAGTTTAGACATGTTGTATAATTACCCATAACAATTTAGTGGTGTGATGGTTTACGACATATCCCAACAATCATATCAATCCCATTGCTCAATAATTCATACTTATACTATTTAAAGAAAATAGATAAGTAATATAAGTAAATATTTATAATTAATAATTATAAATATATCTCGATAAGTCCATTCGGTAGCCTTAGTCATCGTGAAAATAATCATAATAGGGTTGAAAATGGAACGTTTACTCATAATAAACATATTTGAGAAGTTTCGAGAAAAATTATATTTTTTTGTCTTTTAGTGAATTTATTTAATAATAAAATAATGTTTTATTATTTAAAACCAAAAGTCATGTTCTTAAGTAAAACTTTCTAAGTATAAACTTTTCATGAAATTTCGACATGACCCTTACGTTTATACAACGTTTTCCAAGGTTTTTAACCTTTATTTCAAACACTTTTCTGACAATATTCCAAAATCTCAATCTTTAACGTTTACTAAAATGTTTTTCTCAAAATAACGTTCAATATCACTTCGTAAATACATTTCATTTTCAAAAATTCTGTCAAAACTCTTATAACAACTAAATATCGCTTATTGGGCTTTAAGGCTCAAAAAGGGTCCATTTAGATATTTATAAGTCCAAAATACGATCCACGTCCAAAACCAAGGTTCATATATATACATAAGCTCATACTAATAAATAGAAAATAATATGGACCATAATAAGCCCCCCCATTAAGCCACGGCTTAAATGGGTTTATTAGCCGTAAGCCTATAAGCTCCACAATACATATATTAAGCTTGACAATAAGCTAATAAGCTACGTATCGCATTTGGTTATTACCATAAGCTATAAAAATAGTCCACGACATACGCCATACCACGTAAATAATCAAAACATATTTCCTTGTGTTTTTTAAAATAAGCCGCGAGCCATAAGCTCACAATAAGCAATGAAATAAGCCCAAAAATAAGCTATACATGTTATTATACAAAATAAGCTATTTAGCAATATATGTTTTCAACCATCACGACCACACCATCAAAACTACAAAAACCCTTTTGTTTCTTTTCTTATCTGATGCAACCAAACACCCCTTTTATATCCATTTCGTTTCCAAAAATTGATTTTCACAATGATCAACTTGTACAACTAACATCTATGCATCAATATAAACTCAAAAGGACAAACGAAATTTAATTTTAGGAACTTACAAGAAAATCTTCAAAAATATAGATTTCGACACGAACCGGACAACCCAAACGTTGTTTAAATGAATACCCAAATACTCGTATCAACCCGGAATATCACGTTCTTGATTAAAGTTGGAAAATTTATGGTGTGCGTTTTATATTTTTTTTAAATGAAAGGATTATGAGTAAGGATGGATTGGAAAGCATCTTATGTACCAACTTGGGACAAAGTTTGCTAAATTTTTGCCTCCTTGTCCCCTAGGCTTACATGGTTAGGAATAGCATCCTAGGAGGGGTTCGGGTCTTTCTTTTCGTGTCAGGATCACTTAAATACTCATAAAGCTTGATCGTAAAAATTTTCCCAAAGTTAATTAGCATTTTTATTCACCTTAAAAATACTTTTCCATTAACCTAGAGTATTTACACGACATATTTACACTTTAAACCCTTCAAAACTCATTTGGAGATTAACGGACGTGTTAGGACTCGTTTTTTGGCATTTCTCAAAATTCACGGGTCAAACTACCCGGAATACAAATAACATAATAATAACCTTTAAAAGGAATATTATTAATCACAATAAACCATAAATCACTATAATTCTCATAAAATCACCACCGTCAACACGGTACAAAATATGAATAAACTGACAAACATCAAATAGTCAAGGGACTATAAATGAAATATTCAGAACACAAAAGGTCAAAGGTTACATTCTACCCCCCTTAAAAGAATTTCGACCCCAAAATTAGCTACTAACATCACTAAACAAATGCGGGTACTTCAATTTCATCTGATCCTCACGTTCCCACATGAATTCAGGACACATTTTAAATTCTACCAAACCTTGACGATGGCAATCCTAGTACGCTTTAGCTTCTTAAACTCTCTTTCCAAAATTTCCACAGGCTCTTCCACAAAATTCAACTTATCATCAACTTGAATCTCATCCAAAGGCACTTGCAGTGTTGGATCAGCCAAACTTTTCTTAAGGTTTGACACGTGGAACGTGTCATGAACACCAGTCAATTCCTCAAGCAAATCTAACATGTAGGCTACTAGGCCCACTTTCTCAGTGATCTCAAAAGGTCCAACAAATCTAGGTGCTAGTTTCCCTTTCTTCCCAAAGCGTACCACACCTTTCTAAGGTGACACTTTGAGCAAAACATAGTCACCTACACTAAACTCTAGAGGCTTCCTCCTCTTATCACCGTAACTTTTCTAACGATCACGCATAGCCTTAAGTCCATCCTTAATCTGCGAGATCTTCTCAGTAGTCTCTTGCACTAACTCAGGTCCTATCAACTGACCTTCTCCAACCTTAGCCCACATAATTGGCGAACGACACTTTCTACCATACAATGCCTCAAACGGAGCACATCTCACAATAGAATGATAACTATTGTTATACGAAAACTCGACCAATGGAAGATGAACATCCCAACTTCCTTCGAAGTCCAGGACGCACGCTCTAAGCATGTCTTCCAAAGTCCGAATAGTACGCTCACTCTGACCATCGGTCTGAGGGTGATAAGCCGTACTCATATCTAAACAGGTTCCTAATGCCTCTTGCATTGACAGCCAAAACCTTGATGTGAAACGACTATCACGGTCCGAGATGATCGAGATCGACACACCATGTCTAGCAACTATCTCATTCAAATACAATCTAGCCAATCTATCCATCTTATAATCCTCACGTATAGGTAGAAACGAAGCAGACTTAGTCAATCGGTCCACAATGACCCGGATTATGTCATGCCCACTACTAGTCCTAGGCAACTTAGTCACAAAATCCATAGCTATTCCTTCCTATTTCAATACGGGGATCTCGGGTTGCTGGAGCAAGCCAGATGGCCTTTGATGCTCAGCCTTAACCTTTAAACAAGTCAAACACTTACTAACATACTCAGCTATATCCTTTTTCATTCCATGCCACCAATACCTATCTCTTAAATCGTAATACATCTTATCAACTCCTGGGTGTACAGAGTACTTTGACTTATGGGCTTCATCCATCATCAGGGTTCTAACATCACCCTTAAAAGGTACCTATATTCTATCCAGGTAGTGCAAAGTCCCATCACTTCTCTATTCTATCATCTCATCTAAACCTTTCTGCATTCCTACAGACTCATCTGCAGCCTCCTTCTGAGCCGCCAGTATCCTATCCTTGATACTCGACTGAAGGGTCATATTCATAGCTCTAACTCTCTTAAGCTTTACTCTCTCCTTCCTACTTAGGGCATCAGCCACCACATTTGCCTTACCAGGATGGTAGCG
This sequence comes from Tanacetum coccineum, assembly GCA_026074375.1. Taxonomy (NCBI): domain Eukaryota; kingdom Viridiplantae; phylum Streptophyta; class Magnoliopsida; order Asterales; family Asteraceae; genus Tanacetum; species Tanacetum coccineum. Next base: position 53,848 of record BQNB010002747.1, read on the forward strand.
AATCTCATAGTCATAATCACAAAACAACTCTATCTAGAAATGTTGTCGCATATTCAACTCTTTCTGAATAAAGATATGTTGAAGACTCTTATGATCCATATAGATGACACTCTTTGTCCCATACATATAATGTCTCCAAATCTTAAGGGCAAACAAAAATGCTCCCAATTCCAAATCATGGGTTGTATAATTCTTCTCATGAATTTTCAACTGCCTAGACGCATAGGCTATCACCTTACCTCTTTGCATTAACACACAACCTAGTCCTATCCCGGACGTATCACAATATACCACAAAGTCTTCCAATCCATCGAGGAGAGCTAGAACAGGCGCATTACACAACTTATCCTTTAAGGTTTGAAATGCTAATTCCTGTTCCTCACCCTAATCGAAAGTCTTACACTTCTGAGTTAAGATAGTAAGAGACTTAGCTATCTTATAAAAGTTCTTAATGAACCTACGGTAATATCTAGCCAATCCTAAGGACAAACGAACCTCAGTCGGAGTTTCAGGAGATTTCCAATTCTTAACAGCTTCAATCTTACTAGGGTCTACATGGACCCCATTACCATTTATCATATGCCCAAGAAACTACATTTCTCTTAGCCAGAATTCACACTTAGAAAACTTAGCATACAGTTTCTCCTTCTTGAGAAGTTCCAAGACTAACCTTAACTGTTCTACATGCTCCTCCCAAGTCTTAGAGTAGATTAAGATATCATCTATAAACACTATCACAAAATTATCAAGATAAGGCCTACAAACCCTATTCATCAAATCCATGAATACCGCTGGTGCGATAGTCAGACCAAAGGGCATTACTGTGAACTCGAAATGTCCATAACGAGTTCTAAACGTAGTCTTTGGAATGTCATCTTCATGCACTCTCAGCTGATGGTATCCAGACCTAAGATCTATCTTTGAAAAAAACTGCGACCGTTATAGTTGGTCAAATAGATCATCAACCTAGGAAGCGGATAACGATTTTTAACTGTCAACTTGTTCAATTCTTTATAATCAATGTACATCCTAAAAGAACCATCCTTTTTCTTAACGAACAATACCGGCGCTCCCCAAGGCGATGAACTTGGTCGAATGAAACCTTTGTCTTGGATTTCCTTGAGTTGTCTCGACAACTCCACCAATTCAGAAGGTGCCAAACGATAGGGGGACTTTGCTACCGGGGTTTCTCTAGGGATTAACTCAATTCGAAACTCAATTTCCTGAACAGGCGGCAATCCAGATAGGTCATCTAAGAATACATTGGGAAAATCTCTCACTACTACTATCTCTTCTTGTTCCTTCTCTTTAGCCTTAACACCCTTTAGTTGCCTCATCTTTTCTTCCGGTTTCTCTCCTAATACTCTAAGTACCTTGCCATCCAGTAGTGGTATCCTCACTACTTTCTCATGACAAATTATTTTAGCCTTATGATTAGACAACCAATCCATACCTATAATCACATCAAAACTCCCATGCCCAAAAGGTATCAAATCGATGTCAAAGTCATGACCCTCGATTTCTAGTTTGCAACCTTTAATAACCTTGTCACTCTCTACTAGCTGCCCGTTAGCTATCCCAATCTGATATCTGAAACCTAATTCGCTGGGCTCTATGCCTAACAGAGGTATAAAAGTAGTGGAAACAAAACTATAGTCGGCACCAGAGTCAAATAAGGTAGTGGAAAAATGATTGTTAAAAGTAAACGTACCCATCATAATGTTCAGATCCTGGCAAGCTTTCTCTGCTCCCAACATGAATGCCCTACCCCTATCTTGGTTCCCTTGGTTTCTATGACCCTGAACCTTGTTATTTGCAGCAACTTGATTTGGATGGTTCCCTTCGGGTCCTTGTGCCCTATTCAATCTAGGATAAGCTGATCTGACATGGTCGGTACTACCACACTCATAACATGCCCTAACAGTTGGGTTTCTAGCATTGACAGGATTCACATTCTTAGGCATGCCTCTATAATCCTTTGCCAAATAAGCCAGGCGGTTACAGTAGAAGCAAGTGCGACAAGGCCCTTCGGGTGCATGGTAGGAGTTGCAGGTGGTACATTTGGGCCAAGCACCCGTATTCTCTCTTCCTATAGGGTTTGCGATAGAAGCAAAAGCATTTCCAGTCCTAGTCCTCTTATTATCGTCCCTACCATTCTTATCCTTACTAGGTTCCTCCACATTTCCTCTTTTCTCAACCTTCTTAATTGATCCATTCCTAACAGCCTCATCGGTCTGTGCACCAGAAATCTGCACAGCCTTCTGTATAGTCTTTGGCTCCGTTGCTGCCGCCATCCTACAGATCTGTGGAGCAAGGCCATACACATACCTCTCAATCTTCCTACTCTCTAAAGTCACCAAATATGGAACTAACCTAGCCAACTCATGAAACCTATTAGTATATGCAGCATGGCCAGCCCCGATCATGGCGTGATTCCACAACTCAGTTTCCAACTTTTGCATTTCATGACTAGGACAAAACTCTTCTATGATCATAAACTTAAAGTCATTCCATGACATACTAACAGCAACTTCCCGGCTTAGCGTGCAGATCTGAGAGTTCCACTACGTTAAAGCCTTACCCACAAATGAACCAGCAGTGTATTTCACTTTTTGGTCAATACTACAACCACTCATATCCTGCATGGACTCCATTTTCTCAATCCATCGGGTAAGAACTACAACACCTCCCTTACCATCATATTCCTTAGGGTTACAAGCTAAGAATTCCTTATATGAACAACCTACCCGGTTGCCATTCACTAACACATTCCTAACATTCTCCTGAACGTTCTCATTAACCACATTACCATTCTGATTTCCAACATTTCCTTGGTTACCAACCTGAGCTAAAATAGCGGGTAAGAGGTTTTGCAATTGTTAGGAAATGATCGTCGAGAAGTCAGGTGCTCCTCCTACACCCCCATTGACTCCCTCTACATTCCCATTGACTCCCTCTACACCCCCATTAGCTCCCACTACTTGGTCATTCCCTTGACCATTCAATTCGTTAACATACTCATCATTACCTCTCCTAGGTCCTCTACCCCTCCCACCTCTACCAACCCATACACCCGTTCCCCTTCCCCGTGATTCGGCAACAGGCCAGCCAGCACTTCAGGTCATCACCCTTGGCGGCATTATCTATACGAGGGAGAGCATGGGCAACATTAGGTAGGTGAAAAGACTAACATATATATAGAATATATTACTATATATATAACTATACACATAATACCACCTTATGGTGTCAACATCGATTTGTGTGAATGACATTACTAAATACGAGTGAGTTGTGATACGCTTATAACTACATTAGCCACCGTACTTATATTTGCATCCTTTCCCCATCGTACTTAATATTGAGCTCACACATTTCAATGACTGACATAACTAAAGCACCATACCGCGAATACGCGAAAGCAAGCAAAAGCGGAACACCGCGTACATAGATCTTATGCGTAACTAAATGATGGATCTTAGGTTATAGTCTAGGTTAACCCACCTAGTTCTCTATAACCTTGGCTCTTATTACCAATCTGTCACACCCCGACAATGGCGAAAACTTAAGAGCGCAACATAATGATCAATCATAACACAAGATACAAAATAGAGAAAACTACAATCCATAAACATCAAGTGTTATGAAGATCATCAACCTCGAACAACCTCGAGTGATGTCCCAAATCACAATTAAATCCGTAAACTCTTACAATATCCAATAGCCCACACAAGGGTCCAAATACAACTTAAACCAAAATCTTCCAATCACTAGAACCAAATAAAATAAACAAGCAAGACTTCATATGAGAAATCCACGCGGGATACTTCTAAGTCTGCTATCACATAACACCAACTTATTCCTCTTTTACTTCACCTGAAAATGATACTCGAAAACATCAAAAATAATGTTGGTAAGCTCGTAGGTTTGACCCTAAACCCAAAAGCTATGCCAATATTTCAAATCGGTGGACAATAGTGCAATATGATAGTGAATATATATGCAAACAACCCTTGACATAACATCCTCACTAGTCATGTAACACAACCTAGCAATCCTGCTAGTTAATCACCATATGTCACTTACGCACCTAAACGGCCTACCATCTGAAGCACTAAATTAGGGTAGGACCTCACACATATCAGGGTAGGTGTACCCAACCGCTCCAATAACTACACAAATACTGGGTAGGCGTACCCATCTGATCCAAACAATCATACAAATACTTGGATAGGCATACCCCTCCGATCCAAACAATCATGTAACACATAATATTCACATAGCAGTCATAAGCACATATCTTATCCTAAAAAAAACCACATTTGGCACAGTTCAATTCAAAACAGTTCAAAGCACATTTGAGAATCATTTTCCCCCAATGAAAAAACAGTAGAAAAATAGGGCTACGAGAACTCACCTCAAGCAAGTCTTTAGCAACCAAATCTCAATTACACAAGTAAATGCAATGACGTCCACTCACGACCTAGTCCAATTAATGTCCCATTTTAATCATTTATTTTCCAAAACAGTCTTCACATTTGATGCATAGAGTTTAGACACGTTGTACGATTACCCATAACAATATAGTGGTGTGATGGTTGACGACATATCCTAACAATCATATCAATCCCATCGCTCAATGATTCATACTTATACTATTTAAAGAAAATAGATAAGTAATATACATAAATATTTATAATTAATAATTATAAATATATCTCGATAAGTCTATTCGGTAACCTTAGTCACCGTGAAAATAATCATAATAGGGTTGAAAATGGAACGTTTACTCATAATAAACATATTTGACAAGTTTTGAGAAAAAAATATTTTTTTTTGTTTTAGTAAATTTATTTAATAATAAAATAAAATAATAAAATAATGTTTTGTTATTTAAAACCAAAAGTCATGTTCTTAAGTAAAACTTTTCATAAAATTTTGACATGACCCATACGTTTATACAACATTTTTCAAGGTTTTTAACCTTTATTTCAAACACTTTTCAAACTTTCGACACTTTTCCGACAATATTCCAAGATCTCGATCTTTAACGTTTACTAAAACGTTTCCCAAAATAAGGTTCAATATCACTTCGTAAATACATTTCATTTTCAAAAGTCCGTCAAAACTCTTATAACGACTAAATATTGCTTATTGGGCTTTAAGGCCCAATAAGGGTCCATTTAGATATTTATATGTCCAAAATACGATCCAAGTCCAAAACCAAGGTCCATTTATATACATAAGCTCATACTAATAAATAGAAAATAATCCGAACCACAATAAGCCCTCCCATTAAGACACGACTTAAATAGGCTTATTGGCCATGAGCGTATAAGCTCCACAATACATATATTAAGCTTGACAATAAGCTAATAAGCTACGTATCGCATTTGGTTACTACCATAAGCTATAAAAATAGTCCACGATATACGCCATACCACGTAAATAATCAAAACACCTTTCCTTGTGTTTTTTTTCAAAATAAGCCGTAAACTCACAATAAGCCACAAAATAAGCCCAAAAATAAGCTATACATGCTATTATACAAAATAAGCTATTTAGCAATATATGTTTTTCAACCATCACGACCACAACATCAAAACTACAAAACCTCTTTGTTTCTTTTCTTATTCGACGCAACCAAACACCCCTTTTATATCCATTTCGTTTCCAAAAATCAATTTTCATAACGATCAACTTGTACAACTAACATCTACGCATCAATATAAACTCAAAAGGACAAACAAAATTTAACTTTTGGAACTTACAAAAAAATCTTCAAAAATGTAGATTTCGACCCGAACCGAACAACCCAAACGTTGTTTAAATGAATACCCAAATACTCGTATCAACCCGGAATATCACGTTCTTGATTAAAGTTGGAAAATTTATGATGGTTTGGTGGTTTGCTTGGTTCAGACGCATAAGGCACACACACACTTATGTGTGTGTTTTATTTTTTTTGAAATGAAAGGATTATGAGAAAGGATGGATTAGAAAGCATCTTATGTACCAACTGAGGACAAAGTTAGCTAAATTTTTTCCTCCTTGTCCCCTAGGCTTAAACGGTTAGGAATAGCATCCTAGAAGGGGTTTGGGTCTTTCTTTTCGTGTCGGGATCACTTAAATACTCGTAAAACTTGATCGTAAAATTTTCCCCAAAGTTAATTAGCATTTTTATTCACCTTAAAAATAATTTTCCATTAACCTAGAGTATTTACACGATATATTTACACTTTAAACCCTTCAAAACTTATTTGGACATTAACGGACGTGTTAGGACTCGTTTTTTGGCATTTCTCAAAATTCACAGGCCAAACCACTCGAAATACACATAACATAATAATAAACTCTAAAAGGAATATTATTAATCACAATAAACCATAAATCTCTACAATTCTCATAAAATCACCACCGTCAACACAGTACAAAATCTGAATTAACTGACAAACGTCAAATAGTCAATGGACTATAAATGAAATATTTACAACACAAAAAAGGTAAAGGTTACACCAACTTTTTAAACCAATACAGCGTATTCATTCAACGGATTGATACAGCGTATTCAAATCAATAGAATACGGTGTATCGATAGTCTGATACAGTAACAAAAGCTGATTTTTCGTATTTGATTTTCGTGCTCGATTTTCTGTATTACTGTTCTTTCGAGCAAATCCTACTTACCCTTGTCACATATCATACTAATCAGTAGTGAAAAAGATTGAAGAAGTAATGGCAGAAATTCAGACAAAAACAACTATGGAAGAATTCGCAACTAATGACAAATCAAATTATTATTCAGGGATTACAAGTATTATGGTTAATGGTAAAAGAGCTTATGAACTAAAAGGGAAAATCCTTGATGATTTGCGCGATAATGATTTTAGTGGGACTAATAGAGAAGACGCGGTGGAGCATATAGAATACTTCCTTAAAATTGTTGACCCCATTAACTTGCCGAATGTGAATTATGAGCGACTTACGCTTTCTGTTTTCCCAATTTCATTAGTTGGAAATGCAAGAAAATGGTTTGATGAATTTAAAGGCTCAATTACTAGTTAAGTGGATTTGACTGAAACTTTTTTGGAAAATATTATCCGCCTTCTCATACTAGTCGGATTACGGTGACTAAAGCCATAAGGGATTCAAGCAGTTCTACGTTCGAAAAATGGTTGACCTCAAAATTTGCTAATCATATGATTATGGATCCATTCCCCCAAAAAGTCTTATGGGATTTTTAGATTAAGAATAATGGTAAAGTAGGAGTTGCTGATAAGGAATTTTCTGATGCTGAGAATGCTAATAACGATGATAAACAAGAAATAACTAAAATCTATAAAATTGAAACAAACTTGTTCGACTACGAAACACCGTTGTGCACAGAATTCAAGGAGTTCAATTTTCTTCTTAAAGTTGATCCGGGATTATTTACTCATGATATTGAAAGAACTAAGACTTACAAAGATTATGAGAACAAATTGAATGATGAACTTAAAGAGCCATGGTCCGAAGATGGAGTACCATATGAAATTTGTGATCATATTTTCCATTTCAAAAATAGGAAAGCTAAATGGCCCACTTGCAATTCAAACAAAGACGGATTCTGTAACGGAGGGGAGTTACCGAGAATGGTTCGGGTTGGTTGCATGACATATTTTTAGGACTATGAATGGTACAATGAGTTAGAAGATAGGAATTTGAAAGAAGAAGCTCTTAAGCAAAAAGCTATTTATGAAAAATCATGGGGTGATGCAAGCCAAGGTGTAATGAATTTTTGCGCATGGTTAAAGAAGTATTTCGTATATTTCCGTGAACTCGATTATAAACTATGGGTAAAGCTTCAAGATTATTGGTGTAATGTAAATGATCATAAATGCTCTCCATTTTCTGATTGGAGGAATCACATACATGGACCATACGCAAACTACTACATAAATTTTCTAGATAAAGAAGAACATGGATTGATCAATGATTATAAGTGGAATTTTGTAATAAGAAGATTTGAGATGATCAAGTATTCATTCTGCACGTACCAAGAGATCTTTCGTAGGATGGACGAAGGATGGATGGTGACACACGCTGAGTGAAGAAAGCTGAAGAAAAAGTCTAACTTAAAGACTAGCTAAAAGAAAAGTGCTTCCCGGGAGACAACCCGGATTGTTATTTATTTTTATCGAGTCTGTCTTCCTAGACATCAATACGGCGTATCCGCTCCATACCATATGGCGTATTGAATGTCTAGACATTATCAGTTCTATATTTTTTTGCATTTAAAACTTTATTGTCAGATCTGTTTATACGGAATATTCATGCACATGATATGGCGTATTTGGCAGACAGACCCGTATAGATACTTTTTACAGGTTTCTCCATACGACGTATTCCAGTCTATGGATACGACGTATTGGTCCCCTGTACAGTTTATTGTTTTAATTATTTATGAACCGTATGATACCTGAGATAGAATTTTGCATGTTTTACCTAAATTTTGCATAAGACCTTGCTGAAAGAAAAGAAATCGACAAAGTTGGTGAAGTATCAATCATATGGAATCATATGTGTGTTGTAGTCATGTTGGAATTCAGACGCATTTACAACACATATTCTTGCTCATAAACTCAACTTGGTGAATCTACCGAGTAAAACATCAGAGGAGTTTCTCATTCTAATTCTTTTAATTTTCCGTTTTTAATGTTTTATCTATACAAAGAGGACATTGTATGATTTAAGTGGGGGGATGGGAATTAAAACGTCCCTTGTCCTATTTTTTACATTAAAATGCTTAAATTATGCTCAAATTTAATTTTTTTTCATGCATACTTTTTGTGAAATTACTAGTTACATAACCTTCACACATAACCCTTATTAGATATTATGAGGATTCAGCCTTATCTATTTCTAAATGTTACCCAAATTCCACAAAAATATGAGTGTGCCAGTGATGTTTGGTATATCTATTCGAGACCACAGTAATGAGTACTATGGATTTAGATGGAGTAACTTGTTTAAATTGGTAAATTTCTAGGATTACACCCAAAAAGTCTTTATATGTTGTTTTATTAACTAACTATACTGCTTAGTTAACCCCCGTATAAACCCTTTATTTACTCTTATTTTAAGAGTAAGATACCCCTAGAAAAACCTGTAGAGCCAATCCTTTAGGATAACACCAACTATTTGTTTCATTACACCTTAACCCACCCTGTTAGATTAAGTCTATTTATCAGTTGCTAGTTGCTTAAAGTGTAAAGTATGTAATTCCTATGTCTTGTGTCATTTTTTATTTCTTTTCCTAATCTGTTTGAACTTAATCTATTTGTTTCGTGAATCTTATTTAACAACAATTTATTTCTTTTCCTAATCATTAACCTTGGGTTTTACTCGAATGAGGATGTGATTGAGTCATACATGTCTATTTCATCGTTACGGCCATGTATACGTGATTCAACTGCCTTGTTGGTTTATTAATTTTGGTGAAAGTTAGAAGATCCATACCGTATATCATTCTTCATCCTAATCCTTGGTTAAACTCGAATGAGGATGTGATCAAACACACATGTCTATTCCGTCGAGACGACCATGTATGTATGATTCAGCTGCCTTGTTGGTGTGGTACTTTTGGTGAGAGATTGTTAGAATGATCAACCCTAAGCCTTATAATAAAAACTTTATTTGCCTTTATAAACTTGTTACTCCTTAGCTTTAGTGGTGTAGATGTGTATCCTTTCCAAGCCTATGATAGAACACTCATCACGACTGAGAAATTGAGCGAATTAGTTACATGTTACCACATAGATTAGTTGAGTGATTCGAGTGTTTTCATCTTCCTATTTCATGAGGTGTTTGGTTGTGTACTTGTAATTGATCAAATAAATGCTTAACAGAAAAAAATCCTCAAGGATACATTTTCATAAACTTATAAAGGCTACTTGAGGACAAGTAGGATTCAAGTGAGGGGATATTTGATGACATCAAATAACGTTACTTTTATAGCATCATATATCCCATGTAAATAACCCATTTTGTATGATTATTGCAAGAATTGTTAATTAATCATTTGTATTTGAGAATTGCAGTAATTATATAGTACTTGGTGAAGATTAGCAAAAAGGCATGTGATAACGCCTAAATTATTCATGTTTTCGGCGACGTTATTTACATTTATTCGATAATTTCTCGTGAACTTTTGGTACTTAATCAAGTATATTTGCTATTATATGTTCTAGGTACATGTCGTGGAAGAATACGGAAGACTACACGAAGAATTGAAGCTTAAACGAAGAAATAACTCAAACTCAGAACTTCCCGACACCTGTTCACTGTTTTGGTCATAACTCGGTCATACGAACTCCGTTTTAGTTGGTTCAAGCGGCCACGCGAAGTGAATTAAATTATCTACAACTGTGAGAAAATGCCATCTGCTGTAAATGTCCTAAGTGCAGCGCACAATCCAAAAAGTGCGGCATACTTCTGGACATTTTTATGAAGAATTAAATGCCATTAATTGGGACAACATTTAGACCTCAAGTGCGCCGCACTTATTTGTAAGTGCGTCACACTTGGCCCCTGAAATAGCCTATATAAGGCCCCTTTGCCTCTCATATCTCGTACAATTCTCACACACAATCCCCCATTTGTTTAGAACCCTTAAAAGGGGTATTTTTGGTGATAAAGTCCTGAGAACCTTTGATCCAAACCACCTTGATAACACAAATCATCACCACCATTAGAATCAAAGTTCTTGAAAAAGTTGGATAGTCTTGATTGAAGTTCATGATTGTTCTTAGGTTTTGATCCATCAAAGAAGCATAGTTGTAGTGTTATTTTGAATCTATAAGCGATTATGACAGAATTGTTCGTAGTTTCCGTATTTTGCTTTGAATATAATAAAGTGTTCTTGGGAAATTCTTGTGAAATCACCATACTTTGCTCTTGGAATTGGTATGAATCTTGTTACTCTTTTGAATATAATCTTTGTTGAAACCATGATGAATGTTATGTGTTTTGTTACTCTGATCATGAAGTAGTAATCTTATGTTTGTTTGGGCATATTGTGGATCTTTTGAATAAAGGACTTTGGATATGGTTTTATTGAAATTGATAACATGATTTTTCAAATCGGAAAGGCCAAAGAATTACTTATAAACTTATGTTTAATCATACCACTAATAAAATTGTTATAAATACCTTATAAAAGCCGAAAGGATTTGTTGTTATTAATCAATATAATCACTAGTTATATTTAAAGGCTGAAAGGATTTATAACTTGTGATAACTCTATTTTCTAAACTTATAAACACTATCCTAAACACTTCATTATCCAAGTGATCATTGCCTAAACAAGCATACCTTAATCATTTGATTGAATCATCCTTTTATTGCTTTCTTTGCAATAGTCAATTTATATACGTTTTGGTTAATTTGATCCGTGCGATCTTATTAACCTTAGCACCTTAATTACAAACAGTGAAAAATTTAATTCCCGTAGAACGACCTGGACTTACCTACAGCTATACTATACACGAACGGGTATACTTCCCGAGTGTTGTGTTTTTAGTAAAAATCGGTATTTCTAGTATTATAAATTTAAAGCTTGTAAAAACACACATCAAGTTTTTGGCGCCGCTGCCGGGGAATTGTTTAAGTTGTTATAGTTTGTTGCTTATTTCTTGTGTTATTTTGTTAATTTTTTTTTCAAACCCGCCGTACCATTTTCTGGCAAACGGAAACCAAAAATCATTTTTCTCCAGTAAGTACGCCGCACATCTTATTTGTGCGCCGGTTTTCCTGTAAACCTAGATAGTACGCCGCACTTTAACCAAATACGCCGCACGTCGCAGATTTTTTCAAAAACAGAATTTAATTTCAAACCAAAACCTAAAACCCCCCCCCCAAATCTGCTAGTCTTAGGTTCTAAAAACATTTGGAATTATATTATCTGATTATATGCCTTATATTTGTAATTATCTAGTTTATCATAATATTCGAAAAAAAACACAAAATTTCCAAAAAAACCGACGCACTTTTCCTAAGTACTCCGCACTCTACCTATCCAAAAAAATAAATTTCTTTTATTTATTTATCACTTTAATATCAATATAAATAAAATTAAAATATATAAAAAAATAAATTAAAAATTATAAAAAAATATATGAAGAATAATTTTATTCTATTTGATTATTATCCATTAGACTTAACTAGAATCTAAAAATGTCTTTTGCAAAATGATGAACGATGTATTAAATCCCCAATCTAACGAAAACAACTAGTAAGATCTAATATTATAAATTAAATAAAAATTTAATAAAAAGGTCTTATAAATTTACAATTATCCAAAAAGAATCCATTCAGATCGAATCACACAAATCTTCCACCAAACATCCTATCATTAATGAATTTATCATCATAAATATAACTGAAGAAGATGTCGAAGCAGAACCAAATTTACCGCTCTAATAAATAATAATCCTCGATCCCGATGATCAACCTATGTGGGAAAATGTCAAGATTGTAGCATCGACTCCTAATTCTACCATTGTTCAACCCAATGTAGATGACAACTTTGTTATAAATAGTACTCACTTAAAAATGATTTTGGAAAATAAATTCGATGGTATTCAGTGGGCCGATCCACATGACCATATCCGTGAATTTCTCGCAATCTGCAACATGTTCAGATACGGTGAAACCAAGTGAAGCAGTTAACTTTTGATATTTCCATTTCCTGTCATAAAGCTACAACAATGTTTTAACGAAACTTAATGAAGATATATAATTCGTGGGAACAAATGAGAAGACTTTATAAACAGATTCTTTCACCTTCGTATGTTTAAACCGTCATTTACTTGAAACCAGAAATTTCTCTCAAACATATGTGGAAAGTCTAACTAAGCATGGTTACAGACGAAGACATGCTTTGAAAATGTCATGGGCAAGGTCCTGACCAAAGGAGGTTATTATTCAAATTCTATCACGTCTAGACGAACTCCTCAGGCAATCCAGACGTAATCACTGGGAGGAATTCTTGCCTCTACAAAAGTCCAAATCCAGCTTTTCAACTTCATGAGGACAAAGTCCTTTTCAAACCAGATGGCCATAAAATCCTAAAAAAAGAACATATCAAATATCTGTTGCTTTATCCGATGAAAGTAATAGCAATCATATAAAATTATGATTAAGGAAAAATTGTGCATCTCTAACTATAAAAATGGAATTCTCAAATTATAAGCTTAAAGAAGAATTGCAAGATAGAGTGAGAAATATAATGATCATAGAAAAGGCAACTCTCTTCTAAAAACCACCTGAACGAAGACCGGCGCCTATGTGTGACGTAATATAAGCAAATAACATCCAATCTGAAGATAATAAAGATCGAAATTCTCATGATTCCTTATCTCGTCTCCCTCATGATCCAAATGATTCCGAAAATCAGCTTACAGAATTAAACAATGATGTGAGAAAATGAATCACGAAGAATTCAAAAGACTATCCGTAGCAATTGAGAACTTTTCATTTTAACCTTCAATACAGGACGGATCGTAAAACTACCAGTGTTTTACCCAACAAAAAGTCTAAAACCGTCAACCAAGAGCCTCAAACTAAAACATATCTTGAAAAATCAATCACAAAATTGTTGGATTGTCAAAGAGTTACAAATATTTTTTTCAAAAACAATGTTAACGATATGATTTTAAAGATGAAGCAAAATGAAAAGAATTTCCAAACTAAAATTAAAAATATGGAAAGAAAAATAGATGAGTGGTCGAAGTCTCAAAATGTATCTTCAAAATAAAAAACCGATAGGACTGACCCACCTCCTCCTCAAGCTCACATCGAGCATGTGAATGCCGTATTCACTAGGAGTGGAAAGTCTGATTATTATACGAAAAATCTAAAAGATCCACCACCTTCTATCATCGTTAACAATAAAATCAAAAAAGACCACCTAATTAAGACATTAAAAAAGGGCTATCACATGGTAAAAACAAAAGAATATCCATTCCGTAAGTATATACCAAAAATACCACACCCTCAAGCTTTTTATGTGGATCATTCCCACTTGAACCGAATCGTCAAGGAATCTTAAATCAAGTTAAGTATAGTAATAATAATAATAGTAGTAATAGTAAGTAATAATAAACCTAAAAAACTAAAAAAATATATAATTTTTTTTGCAGTTTGATAAGTTTGATGTGCATGGGCTCGTGTGTTTCTTACTTGATTTCTGCATCTAAAAAGAATTTATCGAACTCTGTGGGTGTGTTTGCTGGAAACCCTCACGAGACTATAACTCGTCCACTCGGGACACCGAGGGGTTTAAAGGCTTGTTGCATGCGCTAAATGCAACCGTGGTGCCTACGAAAGTGCGCTTTAGTATTTTACGGTTTTCGTAGTTGTGTTTAAATTGCAGATTAAATAAAACAAGTGGAGCTTGAATTGGTGGTTGGCATTTTACACTTGGAGACTTATATAATTGGAGTATTATATTACATGTGGTAGAATACACATGCTTGGTGCTTCATTTCGCGCCATATCCTTCATAATTCAGCCAAGCACTTTTGAGCCCCGGGAGGTTTCAATTTTACGCATAATGCTCTACTTAAGTGTGGAGGAGCTCTCGCTCCTCACAAAAAAAGAACGTAATGGAATCACTCAAGGAAGGTACTTTATTTCCTTAATTTCCCTATTTTCTATATTTATTAGTTCTCACATCTGAGGGTAAGTTCAACAAGTGTTGATGGGTAAGCAAACGGAAAAATTAATCATGTCCCTCCTTGTTTGCCCTGCAGAAATTTTCAAACTTTCAACTGATATTTTCTAGAAAATTTAAAAAATTTTAAATTTTTTTATATATTGCTTCTCCAAAAACATAAAAAAATGCATACGCTTAGTAAGGCAAATCCAACCGGATTGACATTTTAACTAGCACAAAATCAACCCACTTAAATTGTGAGAAATTAAGCCTTAAAGAATTCGGTATCCATTTTTGATACCCGAGATAATTTTTGCCTTTAGCTTGTTCGAGTTAGAGTTGAATGCAGTCATATGTGTCTATTCCGTCGTTACAGATGTGTACGTATGGTCTTTGTCGCCTTTTCTGGAACATTGGTATTGGTTGAAAATTATATGAGTGGGCCGGTAATTTAGTAGCTCTAGAACTTGTGCTTGATCATCATTTACTAGACCGAAGTAAGGTTAATTTATAGACAAAGTCGTATGATAAGAGGTGAAATAAATCCCAATGCAATCATGTATCTGCAGCACTCGCTTTTATTGTTGAGATCCCCAAAGTATCCCAAGAACAAGAAAAATATGCTCGATGAAGAACAAGTTTTGTGCCAGCCTTAGTTATCACAGTATCTGGAATGAAAAAAATTATTATGAAAAAAAAGAAAAAAAAAGAGAAAAAAAAATAAAGTTCAAAGTATAAGGAAAAGTTCTGGCACATGGAATCAAGTTATGATGCTCACCTCTATCGTTATCACGTTTTGCCTCTTTGAGATTTTTGTCTAGGTGCTCACACCGCAACGGGCATGTTTATGTGTCTAGTACAAGCATATGGTAGCGACCTAGGTTATGTTTGTGCATTTGAGTGACTTCACAAATATAAAAACCTATCTGAGTGACTCGTGTGAATTCAAAAACAAACACTTTCCCTATGTGGGGTGCTCTGTTATATGTCTATGCCTGAAAAGTTATAAAATTAGTAAACACTTATTAATGCTAAAATGATTTTTTCTCCACGTCATGATAAATGATCTTGATTTTTTCGCTTTAATTGCTTGAGGGCAAGCAATAGCTAAGTGTGGAGGGATTTGATTACGCCTAAATTATACATGTTTTCGGCATCGTTATTTACGCTATTTACATTTATTTGATCATTTCTCGTGAACTTTTGGTACTTAATCAAGTATATTTGCTATTATATGTTCTAGGTACATGTCGTGGAAGAATACGGAAGACTACACGAAGAATTGAAGCTTAAATGAAGAAATAACTCAAACTCAGACCTTCCCGACACCTGTTCACTGTTTTGGTCATAACTCGGTCATACAAACTCTTTTTTAGTTGGTTCAAGCGGCCACGCAAAAAGAATTCAATTATATACAACTTTGAGAAAATTCCATCTGTTGTAAATGTCCCAAGTGCGGTGCACAATCCAAAAAGTGCGGCGCACTTCTGGACGTTTTTATGAAGAATTAAATGCCATTAATTGGGACAACATTTACACCTCAAGTGCGCCGCACTTATTTGTAGGTGCGCCGCACTTGGCCCTTGAAATAGCCTATATAAGGCCCTTTTGCCTCGTATATCTCATACAACTCTCACACATAATCCCCCATTCGTTTGGAACCCTTAGAAGGGGTGTTTTTGGTGATAAAGGCCTGAGAACCTTTGATCTAAACCACCTTGATAACACAAATCATCACCACCATTAGAATCAAAGTTCTTGAATAAGTTGGATAGTCTTGGTTGAAGTTCATCGTTGTTCTTAGGTTTTGATCCATCAAAGAAGCATAGTTGTAGTGTTATTTCGAATCTATAAGCGATTATGACAGAATTGTTCGTAGTTTCCGGATTTTGCTTTGAATATAATAAAGTGTTCTTGGGAAATTCTTGTGAAATCACCATACTTTGCTCTTGGAATTGGTATGAATCTTGTTACTCTTTTGAATATAATCTTTGTTGAAACCATGATGAATGTTATGTGTTTTGTTACTCTGATCATGAAGTAGTAATCTTATGTTTGTTTGGGCATATTGTGATCTTTGATATGGAGCGTTTGGATATGTGTTTATTGAAATTGTAAAACATGATTTTCTAAGTGTAAAGGCCGAAAGAATACTTATAAACTTATGTTTTATCATTCCATCTAATATATTGGTTATAATAACTTATAAAAGCCGAAAGGATTTGTTGTTATTAATTAATATAATCACTAGTTATATTTAAAGGCTGAAAGGATTTATAACTTGTGATAACTCTATTTTCTAAACTTATAAACACTATCCTAAACACTTCATTATCCAAGTGATCATTGCCTAAACAAACATACCTTAATAATTTGATTGAATCATCCTTTTATTGCTTTCTTTGCAATAGTCAATTTATGTACGTTTTGGTTAATTTGATACGTGACAATCTTATTAACCTTAGCACCTTAATTACAAACTGTGAAAACTTCAATTCTCGTGGAATGACCTAGACTTACCTACAACTATACTATATACGAACGGGTATACTTCCCGAGTGCTGTATTTTTAGTAAAAATTGGTATTTCTAGTATTATAACTCTAAAGCTTGTAAAAACACACAACACGTATTCTGGAGCTTAAACGAAGACATTTGAAGATACTAACTCTGACATCCTATACGTCGTATCCATCAAGGAAGATACGGCATATCTGTGCTTGCACTTCATAAAAGACCACAAAGTAATAAAGACCAATACTCTGTATCCAGAGGAACTCAATACGCCGTATTCAATTTAAAGTAATAAAATATTATGGAAGATATCGAATGTGGTCCCTACTCCAAGAAACTCTTGATACGCCATATCCAAGACCTTCGATACACCGTATCGACCAAATTCTAGACTTTATAAATAGAAAGCCTAAAAACGGGTTTCAAGTGTGCTTGATCATATTTTCGATATCTTAACCACAAAAGTTAATTTTCAGAAGACAAGAAGAGCTAAAAAGGTCAAGTAAAGCTATAAATTCCATAGGAAACACTTTGTAATCTCCTATACTTTAGTAATCATTCTATTTTTGGTATCATTCTTTTAACTCGGTTAGTTTACCTTGGTTGGAGTATTACTCTTGTATTGATTATGACGTTTAAGGGCTAATACCCTTGGGTTTTAGCCATTATTAAGAAGATTTGAATGTTTGGTTTGTTTATCTCGAATGCTTAATTTATCGTTGATTTCTTGTTTATGTTTATTAATTTATACTTGTTTACGTGCTTTTTTATGCGACCTATCATTCAACTAGATCTAGTGATATCGACCACGTTAGCTAGATGCCGAGATGGCTCTCCATATAGTGATTTATATATCTAGACCAATAGGATCAAAAATAATGACCTATCTTCGCCTTTAGATTAGTGAGCTTAGTTGGACCGGCAGGTGACCCTTAGGATCAACGAGTAAATTCTTAATCAATTGGTAAAGACTTGGCCAGTTGACTACTAGTATATAAATTCCCATTAAGCAGTAAGTGGGTAAAGTCTCTATGAGCTAGGGTTTAACAAGATCACCATTGCTTTAACCCCTAAGATAGATTATAATCAGCAAATAGGATGCTTTATGCGGATACGTTTAATAGTGACAAAATTCTACGTGTCTAGGTCTTAGGAAGAAGTAACGCCTAAGTCTTAAGAATGTTATGCCGCCTCGAGATAAGTATTCATTGCACTTAATAAACAATCCAACAATCTAATTGGATTAATAACAGTTAATACAATTTTCTTATATTTGGCTAGACTGCTCTTCTATCTTTTGTTTGTTTGCTTGCGTATGTTATTGTGTCTTAAGTAGATCTAAGTCACCACAAACCTGTGCCAGTCTCTCAGGCTGAAAACCCCCTTTATCCGTTAGAGTTAGGATTAACATAGGTTTAGCATAGGTTTAACATAGAATAGAATTAACATAGTTTAGTTAACCAAAGTGTTTATAAAATAAAAGATTAGTTCTCGCTCTTAGTAATCGACACCCTACTTACGACAAAACTCCATTTGACCGGGTACACTGCCAGTTAAAGTGTTGTTTTACGTAAAATCAGCAAAATATAAATTTAATACTTGATTACTCTTAAATAACACTTACACGACGACACATCAGAAGATAATTTATAACTTTTCATATTTTATTTTTATATGTTACTGATGGCATCAAATAATGTTACTTTTATAGCATCATTTATCCTATGTAAATAACCCATTTTGTATAATTATTGCAAAGAATTGTTACTTAATCGTTTGTATTTAAGAATTGCAGTAATTATGGAGTACTTGGTGAAGATTAGCAAAAAGGCATGCATCCTCGAGCTTAAACAAAGACATTTGAAGATTACTATTCTGACATCCAATACACCGTATCCATCAAGGAAGATACGGCGTATCTGTGCCTGCACTTCACAAAAGACCACGAAGGAAACAAGATCAATACGCCGTATCGACCTTTTTCCAGACCTTATAAATAGAAAACTCAAAAATAGGTTTTTAGTGTGCTAAATCATATTTTTGATACCTAAACCATAAAATTCTATTCTCAAAAGAGAGGAAGAGCAGAAGAGGTCTTGCAACGTAATTAATTCCATAGGAAACAACTGGTAATCTCCTATACTCTTGTAATCGTTTAGTTTTTGGTATCATTCGTTAAGACGGTTAGTTTACCTTGGCTAAATTATTACTTTTGTATTGATTATGATGTTTGAAGGCTAATACCTTTGGATATTAGCCATTATTATGAAGATCTGAATTTTGGTTTGTTTATCTTGATTGCTTAATTTATCGTTGATTGCTTGTTTATGTTTATCAGTTTATACTTATTTATGTACTTTTGTATGCGACCTATCATTCAACTAGATCTAAAGATACGTGCCAAGTAATCTAGATGCCAGGATAGCTCTCCATATAGTGATTTATACATCTAGACCAATATGATCACAAATAATAACCTATCTTTGCCCTTAGATTGTGAGCTTAGTTGGACTTGCAGGTGACCCTTGGGATCAACGAGTACGTTTTCAATTAATTGGTAAAGACTTGGTTAGTGGACTACTAGTGTATAAATTGCCTTTAAGCAGTAAGTGAGTAAAGTCTCTATGAGCTAGGGTTTAACAAGATCACCATTGCTTTAATCTATAAGATAGATTATAATCAGAAAATAATGATGTTTTATGCGGATACGTTTAATTGTGACAGAATTCTACGTATATAAGTCTTAGGAAGAAGTACCGCCTAAGTCTTAAGAATGATATGCCACCTTAAGATAAGTAATCAGTTCACTAAATAAACAAACTAACGTTTTGATTAGATTAACAATGGTTAATACAATTTTCTTATATTTAGCTAGACCACTCTTTTATCTTCTATTAATTTGCTTGCTTGTATTTTAGTATCTTTAGTTGATTTTAGTCACCACAAAACCCGTGCCAATCTCTCAGGCTGAAACCCCCCTTATCCGTTAGATTTAGGATTAACATAGGTTTATCATAGGTTTAACATAAAATAGAATTAACTTAGTTTAGATAACCAAAATATTAATAAATTGAAAGATTGTTACTCGCTCTTAGTGATCGACACCCTACTTACCACAAAACTCCCATCTGACCGGGTACACTGCCCGTTAAAGTGTTGTTTTTGGTAAAGTCGGCAAAATATAAATTAAAACTTGAAATCATAAAATCATACACCTCACAACGACACATCAAGTTTCTGGCGCCGTTGCCGGGGAGTGAAAATTTAATCTTGATTTTTATTTGATATTTTGGTTTTTAACATTAGATTAGTCTAACCCTTAGGATTAGTGTAATTTAGATTAGTGTATAATTCTGTATATTTTCTTGTATATTTGTTTGACTAATTGTTTATTAGCTTAGTTGTTTGTTAGTTTTAATTGTTTTCTAATAAACTATTCTGGTCGATAAATTGATACGGCGTATCCACTTCCATTAAATACGACGTATCTAACTTTTTGTCTAATACAACGTATCTATTCTGTTCAGTAATACGACGTATTCAATTTTTTGTATACGTCGTATTGACTTAAGTTTTTAAATATCTTTACAAGTCTATTTCCCTAGAATAGCTTTAGTTTGAATCATGTCTTATTTTTCAGAAGCAGCATCTTGACTTCATCCATATCACTTTACCTATCCAGAAAGAAAGTTAACAATGGAAGAAATGTTATACAAATTCATTAACAAAGGAAAACGAGAACATGAAGAAATGAGAACATTCATCTGTGAATTCCGAACAACCAACAAAATCTTATTCAAAGAAAGGAACAATTCATTAAGTGAGCTCAGGTTCGAAGTACAAGAGTTGTTAAAGGTGATCAATAATGCTTCGGTGACAAATTGTGAAATTAAAGGAGTAACTACTAGATGTGGAAAAACTATGACTCAAGATGTTCAAAATAACAACATCAACTTACATAGCGAAGAACCTCTGGTAGTAAATCACGACAACCTAGTTGAATCAAATGAAGTCCTCACCAATGATCAACCCTAGAAAACCAACAAACCTGTTGTTCAGCCATCAATTGAGAAACAAACATCACCAGTTCCTTTTCCCAGAAGATTGAGGAAAGAAAAAGAAGAGGCTCAGCAGAAATTTGTTTTAGAAAACCTGAAGCAACTTCACATCAATTTTCCCTTCATCGAAGCCCTAGCTCAAATGCCAAAATCCACCAAATTTCTGAAAGGTTTGCTGCCCAATAAGGCCAGACTCAAAGAAGCTTATATGATCACTATGAATGAGAGGTTCTCAACCGTGTTATTAAACAAGCTTCCATCAAAAGAAAAAGACCCAAGGAGTTTTACTATTCCTTATGACATCGGCCAATTACACATTAATAATGCGTTAGCAGACCTAGGAGCCAGTATAAGTTTGATGCCATATACGATGTATGAGAAATTAGGATTAGGAGAACCGAAGGCTACAAGAATGAGTTTAGAACTTGCGGATAGGTCAATCTAATACCCAAGAGGAATAATTGAAAATGTGCTCATAAAAGTTGATAAATTCGTCCTTCCCATAGATTTCGTTATCTTAGATATGCCCAAAGACTCTAGAGTTCCTATAATTTTAGGAAAACCATTTTTGGCAACTACTCGAGCTAAGATAGACGTGTTTAATAATAAGATAATGCTAAGGGTAGGGGATTATGAGGTAATCTTTGATAATTAAGAGACCACCCGCTAAAGATGATGAATGCTACGGGGTTGATGACTTAGTTGGCACGATCAACGCAGAGGCTCAGGAATTACTGGAAAATGATAAGTCTGATACATTTTTATTAATGGGGCTGGACAAATCAATTGATCATTTAGACATAGAAAGTTATGAATCTTTTGAATGTAAAGTGTGGAAAACTAGAAGGGGAGGTTAAATAGTTTACTGTTTTTTAATTTAATGTTTAGTTTGTTTGTTAAAACTTAGATTCGACTTTATGTGAATTCACAATGTGCACACTATGAACGGTTTAACTAAACAAATAAGTAATGACAAGATATGAAATAAGTATGCAAGACAAGAGATAAGAGATAGAAAGATCAAACCACAACACAAGGATTTATAGTGGTTCGGTAATTAAGCACCTCTTCTCCCTACTCCACTCCCCGAACACCAAAATCGAGAGTTTTCTTCACAATGTGAACAAGCTACCTTTAGGGGGAGAAAATCGTACACAACTAAGCTTACACTGATTTTTGACACTAAGACAAATGTCGAGTTCTAATCCTAGCTAGAACCAATCTATCACAACTAACCGCACTACTTCACAACAATTCACAACTTCGCTTCACCATACAACTTTTTTCTTCACTTCACAATTTCACTTCACTTTACAACTTTACTTCACTTCACAACTTCTCTACCCTTCACACCCTTTCTATACTTTACCACAAAACTTCACTTCAACTAGACACTACCTTGATCACACCAATCTAACACATCTTACTAAGATCACCCTGATCTAACTAAACTTACAATGATCACCACAATCTACCTATTATACACAACTATGAAACACACCTTCATAATATACACAAATGATTTACAAGATATAATACAATTGCAACAAGGTTGCAAGGACACACATTAAGCTATAATACTTCTTCATTTGATGGTAGGAAGTATTCTTCTCTTGCACTTGAGGAGCTAAGCTTGGATCACTTGGAAACAAAGCTTTATGATTAAATGATCAAAGGATTGTAGGAAATGTGTAGAATGATTTTAGACAGAAAAGAATGAGTGCAAAAGGGGAGAAAAATAGTGGGGAATAGTCCAGGACGCTCCCTTTTTTGTCTTTTCTAGGGGAGGTGTTTTCTGGAATATTTCTAGCCGTTTTTGGGTATAAATTTTGAATTCAAAATATTTATTTTGAATAAAACATTTCTTTTAAATACAAAAATATTTTATAAAAGTTATAAAAATGTTTGTAACATTTTATAAAAAAATGGTGAGGTTGAATAAAAATTCCTTTGATCATAAAATGCATTAAGCATTTATTTATTCATACCTTTAAGTGATTTAATTTTCGAAATGAAAATTTACTACTAATTACTTATTTACGTTTTAATTTACATTAACCGTTTCTACATTTTGTGATTATCAAAACGTAGAGAGGTCGAAAAATTTTAATAATGTTTTTAGGCATTATTTTTATCAACATAAAGCTGTCGATAATTCTGATTTAGGGGAACCAATACGGCGTATCAACTCTGTCAATACACCGTATCCGGAAGCACAGGAAGCAACAAAACCTAATAAAGTTGAAAGTGAACACCTTTATTTAGCTAGTGCTAACGAGATCGATGTGAAGAAACCTGAGCTGAAAAATTTGCCTCACCACTTAGAATACGTATACCTGCATGGAGACAAATCCTTTCCCATAGTTATCTTATCTGAATTGTCCGAAAAAGAGAAAATGTTACTTTTGCAGGTGTTGGAGAAACGTAAGGGAGCATTTGCTTGGAAAATGTCTAACATCAAAGGAATCAGTCCGTCATACTGCACATACAAGATTCTAATGGTAGATGACTACAAATCGGTCATTCAACCCCAAAGGCGTCTAAATCCTAAAGTCCAAGATGTGTTGAAAAACGAGATCATTAAATTACTTGATTCCGAGCTGATTTATCCAATTTCAGATAGTTCGTGGGTTAGCCCTATCCACGTGGTTCCAAAGAAAGGAGGAATGTCTGTAGTTTTAAATGATAATAATGAATTAATTCCTTCTCGCACAGTTGTAGGATGGAGAGTGTGCATCGATTATCGTAAACTTAATGATGCAACTCGAAAGTATTTGGACTTGAAGTGGTGGTGTGGACGAGATACGAAGAAATCAATCAAATTTAGATCTTCTTCAAGGTAGGGAAATTGATTTTAGTTAAAGATTAAAACAAGGACAATAGGCAAACCCTGTTGTTCAATTGGTTTTTAGGTTTGAGAGTGTGAGGTAAGGATTAGGGAATATGGTGATGAAGGAGTGTTGCGTTAGGAAAGGTGAATGGCTAGAACATTTAACAAATCTTGTAGTTGATTAATGTCATCAATGAGCATTTCTCTACTTGGAGATGGAGGTAGTGGAGGTTGAGTTTGGTTTGTCACTTGATGATGAGGGTGGAGTTTGGAGCATGACGCTATATCGCATATATGGATTTATGAGTAGATGAGGAAATGAATGTTGTGTGAGTTGAGTTTGATTGGCACTTTGTGATGGAATGAGATCTTGTCCAACATTAGTCTCACAAGAATCACCAAGTGGAAGTGAGTGAGATTTTAGTAAATCATGGTTTGAGTGAGTAGTAAGAGGGTTTTCTTGTGATGGTTCTTGGAGAGGAGATTGTGGTTTGGGCGTTGGTGTAGGCAAGTTAACATCAACCTTATTGGATGTGTTATAATAGTTCAACTTCTTTCTCCATACGGGTCTTATGGACTATTTGGCCACCTTTGAAGGTTTGAACATGGGTATGTGAGGAGATGTCATTGGAGAAGATGAGATGAGTTGTGATGACAAAGATGAGGGTGAAGGTTGATTTATAATAGGAAGAAAATGTAGTTAAGGATGAATGGACATTGTTAGAAAACAAAGCCAAGAAATGTTGGTGTGTTTTGAGAAATTATAGCTGAGTCTAGATAAAAGAAGGTCAAAAAGAAGAAAGAAATAGTAAAAACCGTGAACTGGATGGCCGGCCCCCTTATCTATGGTGTTGGTCGCCTTATTGACAAGGGGGACGCCCTTATGAGCTAAGGGGCCGCCCATCTGATACTTTTCAGACGGCCAAAAATTTTATTTTTGCTAAAATTTTGTAAGAAAAGTTTTGTTTTGGTTATCAATTTGCAGCAAGTCCTAATTTTTATAGCAGTGAAGAAAATAACATTTAGCAAGCAAGAGTATAAACATGCAAAGTCCTTATAACAATCAAAGCAAATTCACATAACATTTAGCAAGCAAGTATATATGAATAAGCATGCAAGAAGGCAAATAAAAATCTATAATGAAGAGCATATTAATTTAAGTATTAGCAAATCGTTGTAATGCTCCTAATAGTTGTAATGCTCCTAAGATTTCTTAAACAAGAGAAGTAGGTCGTAAACACATCAAATGAGACTCGTGTTTGTATTTATAAACCTAGTGTGTGCCTATATGCGACAAATACGGAGTTATGATTATTTCGACTCTAAGACAAGAAAAACCTAAGAAATAATCCAAGTGCTCCTTGATTTAATTTTGCTCAATCAAGAGTGTCGAAAAATATATATTGGATTATGTATTCCGGCAACAAGTGTGAGATCATTATGCATGAATGGAAAATGTTTTTAGCATATATCAACAATGTATGAAAGTAGATTTTCATGAACTCCTAGTCGTGAGCAGGATTTTGAGAAATAGATTGGGACTTATATATGCATATATTAAGTTTAAGCCTTGGCAAAAACTGATGTAACTAATACGTAATTTTGTATAAAGATTAATTTTGAGAAATTCCCAATCTTTGATTTTGTGCAAAATAGAATCCTAGACTCAAATTTATGGAAGAATAATAAAAAAAATTACGGGCTGTCAGATGGCCGGTCCCCTTATCACTAAGGGGGCCGCCCTTTAAGAATTCTGGGGGCCGCCATCTGACGATTTTATTTTTGTGATTTTTTAATTTTGGTTATGTTGATTTGGTTGTAGTTCAATGTCCTTGCTTACTTTTAGGTGGTTTAAGTTCCAATTAACATTGATAGTGATGTAGATACTTAATAAGTATTTATTCAATGTGCTCCATCATCCTAGACCGACGTAAGTAATTAAAAGGCTCACGTTTAAGGGGTTTAGTTAGAATGTCGCAATGTTTATGCTTTCGACGAGCCCTTTTTTCTTTGGAAATTATTTCTTTTGAACATTGTCACGAAGGAAATGGTGGCGAATCTCAATGTGTTTTGTACGAGAGTGTTGTACGGGATTTTTACTTAAGTCTATAGCCCCTTTGTTATCACACATTATAGGAATGTCATCTAACCTAATGCCGTAATCTACGAGAGCTTGTTTCATCTATAGTGCTTGTTGACATGCCTTTCCGGCGCTTACATATTCGGATTCGGTAGTGGAAATAGCATGAGCGGTTTGCTTCTTCGAAAACCAAGATGTTAAACAACATCCCATAAACGTGCAAATACCACTAGTGCGTTTTCTGTCCACGTAATCTACGCTATGATAGAGTCCGCATAATACTCGCTGGTTTCTATGCCGGATGATTCGTAGTAAACCAACACACGTAATAATAAAATATATAATATGATGGAAAATTATCAAATTACCTTTGAGGGTAAAGGTAATAAGGAAAATTTTCACAAATATATATAATATAATACGTATATTAACCGGGAAGTATGATTCCCGGGTCGTTATTCCCCAACAATTTGTGAAATTGAAACCACGTTTGTTGTTCGGACAATGATTTGAATTGGAAACAAAGATTGATTTGATTATCTACTTCTACTAATTAAAATAAGCAAATGATAACAATTAAGCACGAAAACAAATAACGAGAAATCAAACTCGGGAACCCTAAACGGCAGTTAAAAAATCTAAATCTCTAAAATTAAACCTAAATTGAATTTTTCTTTTTAAATAGACTCTAATTGACTAAAAAGTAAGTTTAAAGAAAACTAGAACAAAAACGGATTTAAAATGAGCTTAAAAACATGAAAAATGTAAACGGGAACGAATCCTGTTCTTTAAAAAATCGAAATATTGCAAATTAAACCTTACGAAGGCAAAACTAATTTTCCTAGAAACTTTACGATAAAAGAAAATTTTCTAAAAAAGAATTATATTTTTTTGATTATTTTTCTATTTTTTATGATTTTTTAAGTTTTTAATGAAAATAAATGTTTAAAAAAATACTAAACTAATCATAAAAATTCTAGAAAAAATACAAAAAATAGCTTAAACTAAATAGAACCTAGGAAAAATAAGCTTGATTACACAGCTTATCGAATAAGCTGTGTAATAAGCTATAACAACTTATAAGCTAAAATGGGGAAAACTTGTATAAGAATTAAATTTTGCAAAGTGATAACAAAAAGACCCCAGGGCGTGTTGGTAGTGGAGTGTGTGTTGAGTTGTTATAAAAAGGGTTGAGGGTGTTGAGGTCGGGGGTTCGAGCTTTGCTCACCCCCGATTTCCACCTTCCCCCTTTTTTTATTTTGAAAAACTTATAAAAGCAAAATTGTAAATAAGCTACAAATTAACACTTTTAATAAAAGAAACTTTTTATGAAAAACCCTAAATAAGCTGTTAAACAGCTTATAACTTTATAGAAACACTTAATTTTTTTTTGAGTTTTTCTTAAACTAAATAAGCTAGTAGACTAAATAAGCTAAAGTTAAGACTAATTAAGCTATGATATGCTAAACCTAAGCTAATGAACTAATTAGAACTAAAAATAAGCCAGCAATAAGCTAGAAGACTAAATAAGCTCTTCTATTAACACTAATAACCAAACAGGCCCTATAGGGATCTTTGAGCTTAATTTTAAGCTTATAAGTGGATCCTTAGGCCAAGGAGCTTTTTACCTACTTAAAGCACAGCTATTAAGCTACTCAGAATTGCAAACCAACTTCATTTTGAAAAACAGATAAGCAAGGAAAAAGCACTATGAAACAGCTATTAGCTACTGACTTGGTCACTTTTGGCTTAACTAAAAAGAACTAGAATAAGCTTATAATGACTTATTAAGCTATAAACTAACTAATTCTCACCTAATAAGCTATTTTAAGAACAAATTAAACAAAAGTTTAAGAAAATAAGCTATAAAAACTGAAATAAGCACTTGACAAAACCTGTTGACCCAAACAGTCCCTACAGGGATCTTTGAGCTTATTTTTCAATAAGCTCTTGGATCCTTGTGGGGAGATAGCTTATGCAAGCTTATACTACAACTAAAAAGCTACCTAAATCTTCTTTTAAAAATTATTTTGAAATTCAATTGCTTATTGAAAAAGCTTGTTGAAAACAGCTTATACTAAGAACACTTAGTACTGTTGGTTTTGAAATTGAAAAGACAAAAAGCTATTTTAAAAGCTAAAAACAGATAATCAAATGATCTTAACTTCAAAAAGCAAATTCAAACTTATTAACTATTACCCTAGACCTATCTGTAAACTCAAAATCCAATCCTAACAACAAGATTTACCATCTGATTTTTGAACATGAAAAAGCTATTTTTCCCTTTTGTTAGTATCTGATGCAATTTGCACTTACCAAGACACAAAGCTTAATTCCTATTATGCAGACTATAAGGACTAACTCTACACTGATTTAACACTAAACTAAATGCAAATAAAGTGATGACAGAAGCTAGACATGAATTAAGCTAATAATGCAAAGTGATACTTGACAGATTATGACCCTATGAATACTTAACTCATGAAAACTGAATTAACCCTATTCTGACTTATGATACTAGCTTAAACAAACCTAAATGAGAGTTTTAAAGCAAACACAAAAGACCAAATGGCCAACAACAGTATTAACTTGTGGTTAATACTGTTGTGCCAAACACTCCTTTAAAATCTTTGAAACCCATTTAAGCTTATGAATTAGAGATTTAGAGCTTAAATCCTAAATACCAGATAACTAATAGCTTAAGACAACTATGATAAGCAAATAACTAAGAGCAAATAAGCCAGAACTAATAAGCTACTTATTTTTGGTTTTTTAATGATTTGAGATAAAATGAAGCAAACTATGATTTAAGCTATATTAATCAAAAAAAGATAATCAAACTTATTCAAATAGCATAAAAAGACAGAAATAATCACTAATAAGCAAGAAATAAGCAAAAGTTAAGCACTATTTAAGCTAGGACAGAAAAGGAAATAAGAAACTTACCAAAGCCTTAGCTAAACAAAGGCAAATCAATGCTCAAATGAGTTGTCTACAAGCTCTAGCTTATCAATGATAAGCTAGTAAAAGTCCTTATGAGCTCTTCCATGGTTAGCTCATCTTCCAAAAAGCTCAAAATCCAATAAGCCAAGGTATTAAGCTGATTTTTAGATTTAAGTATATTAAGAGCTTATTAATAGCTCAATTTGAGCTTAGAGACTCAAAGAGCTTATATTGAGCTTATTAGAAGCTTATCAAAAAGTAACATGAGAATTCAAGGATTAAAAAAAAAACTTGTAAGGCAAAACGGATTAGGTAAAAACAAAGGAGAATTTCATTAACATTAAAACTGATTACAATAAGGTGAAAGTAAGAGTACAATAAGTTGGAAAAATTACACTACTTAAGCTTAAATTTTAAAAGCTAAAAATTACAATTTAACTAAAAATTTTAAAAGCTAAAAACTAGATAGATCCGTGTGTGAATGTGAGAGGCTATTTATAGCCTGAGAATGAAGGTTCTAGGTCTCTTGTCCTGCTCTCCTTGTCTTGATCTTGGCCCTTGAATAAATTCCAATCATTGAGTGCCTTTTTATCACCATTGGATTAAATGGTTGAGCACACGGATTGCCAACGTGGCATTCTGTGTGTCAGACCATTTGTGCTTCTTTTGCAAGTACTTTAGTACAAAAATCTAGCCCTTGGTGTGTTTTCTTCTGTACGCGTGGCATTCTCCTTGTGGGTTTTAACCAATAAGAGCGTTTAGTGATGTAATACTCTTCCAGCTTGTCCTTTTTCACTTGAATTGCGTAGCCATGTTACCAATTTGGATTTACCCCTTGATTTAAGCTCGAGGTTAAAACGAGGAAGACAGTGAACAGTAGTAACTTCCTTTCCCACGTAAAAACTTGTATAAAAAAGGGTTGTTTGACTTTTCTTTTGACCCAGGTTAAAATCATTTAACTTTTGGGCTTATAAAGGGTTTTGGGCTGGGTATTTGGGAGTTGGGCTTAGGCTTGGTTTTATAAAAAGGTTAACGAGTGTTAACTCTTATAATAAAAAGAGTTAATACCGTTAAGGTTTAGGGACTATTTTTGCAATTTAGTTTTCTTTGAGGGACTGATGTGGGAAATTTGGGTTTTGTCATTTTGTGTGTTGACTTTGGTTGACCAATGGTTGACTTTTGTTGACCTTTAATAGCATTCTCCTGGCTCTTGTGTTCTCTTTCCTTTCCCGTGTCCGTGATTGTCTGGTTTTGATCATTTTCTTGAGATTTTTGCAGTATCCGTACCTACATAATCACAAAGATAAAACAAGCAATATACAAGCATTTTAAGCACACTTTTGTCTTTTTAGGGCCATTTTTGATATAAAATGGATATGTGTTTTCACACATATCAATCATGCTTATTTGGATTGATCCATTTATGTTCTGAGTTTGCTTTCACATTGGTTACTGTTGTTATAGTGTCACACTCTCCCTAAGAACCTTGCTATCTAGGACACTGTTATAGTCATAATATGTCCCATATATCGTCTTCGCGCGCTAATGATTTCGCGAGTGAGTCACGACGTATACCTAAATACTTTTCGTACCTTTACCCTGCATAAGACCTTGAGAATGACTCGTTGATAGATTCCGAGTAAGAAATCAAGGCGAGCAACAGGTGAACTACGTATGCACGACATGTAGAGACGTTCGTTCTTTCACTATTAGAGCTACGTCAACCTATATTTTGGTTACGTCTCCGTTTTATTTCGTCATGCTATTAAGCCAACCGTTTTGGCTTCTAATGTAAGCATTCTTTGCTTGTTCGCAAACACCATGTTCAGTAATTCAAGATTTTGTTTCTGAGCAACCCTAAACTTGAGTCAATTTTTCAAAAACATTAAGCATTTTACCAACTTCTACCTTGATTTCATGACAGTTCTTGTTTGATGAGTTATGAAATTAGGTTTCAAGTTGCTACATGGATTAAGACCTTTAAAGAATTCACTCAAGGATGGGTGAGGCTTGGATGTGTGGATGTGGATACTCAAACGATGTGGATGCAACACGACTATAGAGAGACTAGGGTTGAAAGAGAAAATGCGCGGCATTTTGTCCTTACCCTACCGTGCGGATTGCAACCGACTATTTCTCATCTACTTGTGGATTGACATCGTTTTTATTGTGAAAACATGTTACTTAAACGTTTCGTTCTTAAAGACGTTTGATGAGATGGATTATGTCATTTGTTGCCTTAGAAGCAACTCGTCTTAGAATGTTACCACTCTAGTTGTTTGGTTGTATGACCATCACATAGGAGACCCCTTTTGAGATAAAAGGATTGATACGAGAACGAGAACCTTATACTTGATACTGGTTAACTGTGTAACCATGATAACAATTTTCGTCCTGGCGTTGTGTTTCGGAGATGGTACTTATTTGGACGAGTCGAAGTCCTTTGGTAACAAAACATGTACAAGTGAGGTACTTTTTGAACATTTTTTATAAACGGGATGCACTTGTATTTTTTAACGGTTACATCGCTTTAGCATCAAAATTTTTTGTATTATAAGATACATCTAAACACCAAATTTTATTGAATATATTTATTCAACCCGCGTTAAAAAAATGTTTTTATTATTAAAATATAAATTCTTTTGTATCGGTATCATTGTGTTTGGTTACTATGACTTCAAATTTTTGGAAAATCCTTATTATGACTTTAATAAAAAAAATAAATAAATAAATAAAATTTCTTTATTATGCGTTACTTGAAATATTTTTTTTAGTCAAAACTTTTTTATCACGATTTATGTTGAAAACCTAACTTTGTTGGAGGTTACTACGAAATACAAACTTTTGAAGAAGTATCTTTTGGATAACAATTATTATGGGAGAATTAAAACTACATATGTGAGAGTATTCATCTCTTTTCTCTATATAAACTTTCGGCGCACCTCTGTTTGAATGAATGTTATTTCGTTACATTTAAAGCTGCATCATATATATGTACGCTACTCGAATTATACTTTGGTCAAGTAATTACTCAAATAAATGTGTGGACAAAATTTGTTTAAAACCATACCTCCGAGAAGAAACACGCGCAACTCATTAACGAATCGTGGAAACCAATCAAGGTACATCCATACCAAGCGAACCTAGAGCAGATACGAGCTTTGTTCATTGGAAATTTGAGCCATTAATCGATTTGACTTATGAGAAGTTAAAAGAGGTATACTCTACTAAAATGCTAACGACCCTAAGTTGAAGCAAGAGGAATAAGGACAAACTAAGTATGCAACACGCAAGGTTGCATTTACAAGACGTTCAAGTCTTGTGGTGCTAAGGAATTCTTTGGAACTGAAAGAGCAGTTGGCCTACTATCATAGTTGGAAGAAAGAGTCTGTGCTCTACATTAGTAAGTGTCCCGCAGAAAGCCATGTCGAATTCGCGACTTATATGCTGAAAAGTCACGTCTTAACTTGGTGGAACACACAAGTTTAGACAAGAGGTCAGGAAATTGCTATAGCCCAACCTTGGGAGGACCTAAAGAAGTTGTTAAGGGAGGAATACTGTCCGGATAATGCAATCAAGAAATTTAAGGAAGAGCTCTAGAATCATGTTATGAATGGAGCTGATGTTGATAAGTACATAACCTGATTTCATGAGTTTGCTAGACTAGTGCCGCACACTATAACTCCGGAAAGCAAACGTATTAATCGCTACATTCAGGGTTTAGCTCCTGCAATTAGAAGAACAATGGAAACCAGCTTGTGTTAGAAGTTTTTCTCTTGCTGCTAAGGAAGCCCAGCAAGATCTAAACGTCATGACGAGTACTTTTTCTTTCATCGATCATTTTCTACCATAATATTTGATTCCGATGACTATTTTAGTTTTATTTCTACCGACTTCTATTCCTTGATTAACTCAAAACCTAGTGCTATAAACCCCGATTGCGAAATTTAAATTGCTAACGGTCTAAAGTTAGAAACCAACAAGATTGTCCGCGGATGTGGACTAGAACTAGAATGTCATACGTTCATCATCTACTCGATTCCTTTTGGACATGGTAGTTTCGTCGTGAACATAGGAATGGATTGGTTGTCAAGGCCTAGAGCTAAGATGGTTTGTTATGAGAAAATAGTCCAAATTCCGTTATCCAACGAAGAGATTTTGGAAGTTCATGGAGAACATCCGAAAGAAACCTGAAACAGTTGAAAACCATGAAAGTGAACAAGCCAAAATGCGAAGACATCCCTGTTGTACGTGAATTCCCTGGTGTTTCTAGAAGATTTATCGCGTTTACCCCCGTCTCATGAAGTAGAGTTTCACATAGATCTCATTCCTAGAGTTGTGCTTGTTGCAAAATCACCTTATCGTTTGGCACCTACAAAAATGCAAGAACTGTCCAACCAACTTAAAGAACTCCAAGAAAAAGGTTTCATACGACCTAGCTCTTCATCTTGAGGAGCCCCAGCCTTGTTTGTTAAGAAGAAGGATGGTTCGTTCCCTATGTGTATAGACTATCGAGAGCTGAACAAGCTAACGATCAAGAACCGCTACCCTCTTCCCAGGATCGATGACATGTTCGACCAACTGCAATGGTCACGACATTTTTTGAAAATAGACCTTCGATCGGGCTATCATCAGTTGAGAGTACGCGAAGAAGATATTCCCAAAACTGCATTCAGGACAAGGTACGGACACTTTGAGTTCACAATTATGCCCTTCGGTCTGACTAATGCTCCCGCGGTGTTCATGGACCTTATGAACCGCGTTTGTAGGCCGTATCTTGACAAGTTTGTCATTGTATTTATTGAAGACATCCTAATTTATTCAAAGTCTAAGGAGGAGCATGAAGTTCACCTAAAATTAATATTGGAGGTGCTTGAAAAAAGAGAAATTGTTCGGAAAATTCTTGATGTGCGAATTCTGGCTACAAGAGGTCCATTTTCTTGGACATGTAGTGAATAGTGAAGGATTGCATATGGATCCCAGCAAAATTGAAGCAGTAAAGAACTGGAAGCCCTCAAAGACCCCAACTGAGATCCGTTCATTCTTAGGATTGGCGGGATACTATAGGCGATTTATCGCAAATTTCTCGAAGATTGCAAAACCTCTCACCCTGTTGACTTAGAAAAACAAGAGGTTTGAGTGGGGTGATGAGCAGGAGATCACTTTTCAAACATTAAAGGACATGTTGTATGATGCTCCGATTCTGGCACTTCCCGTAGGCGCCGAAGATTTTGTGGTTTAATGTGATTCGTCGAACCAAGGTTTTAGTTGCGTTTTGATACAGAGAAACAAAGTGATAGCATACGCATCCAGACAGCTCAAAATCCATGAAAAGAACTACACCACTCATGATTTGGAGTTAGGCGCAGTGGTATTTGTTCTCAAAATGTAGAGACACTACTTGTACGGAACAAAGAGTGTTATCTACACTTATCATAAAAGCCTTCAGCATATTTTCGATCAAAAAGAATTAAATATGCGTCTAAGACGATGGATAGAACTTTTCAGCAATTATGACTGAGAGATTCGCTACCATCCAGGTAAAGCGAACGTAGTAGCTGATGCATTGAGCAGGAAGGAATGGATGAAATCGAGACGAGCTCAAGCTTTGAGCATGACGATTCACTATAGCATTAAGGCTAAGATACTGGAAGCTCAGAGTGAATCTTCCAAGGTAATCAATACTCCGGCAGAAAGGTTGCGAGGATTTGAGAAGCAGCTTGAAAGGAAAGAAGAAAACGGATTGTATTTTGTTGAACGAATTCGGGTGCCGACTTATGGAAAATTAAGAACTTTGATCATGAATGAAGCCCACACTACAAAGTATTTTGTACATCCTAGAGTAGAAAAGATGTACTATGACCTGCGAGGCTTATATTGGTGGCCCAGGATGAAAAAGGATATTGCCATGTATGTTAGTATGTGCTTGACTTGCTCTAAAGTCAAAGCAGAACACCAGAAACCCTCGAGATTACTTCAACAGCCAGAGATTCCCAAATGGAAATAGGAGAACATCACAATGGACTTCATAAACAAGTTACCAAGACCCAGTTGCAGACATGACTCGATATGGGTCATTGTCGATCGACTGACTAAATCGGCGCATTTCTTAGCTATCCGTGAAGACTACAAGATGGAAAGTTTTACAAGACTATACATCAACGAGATCGTAGCATGGCATAGGTGCCTGTGTTAATCAAATCTGATCATGACAGTAAGTTTCACATCATAATTTTGGCAATCGCTACATAAACCATTAGGGACGCGACTGGATATGAGTACCGCTTACCATCCACAGACCGATGGTCAGTGTGAGCGTACCATTTAAACACTAGAAGATATGCTTAGAGCCTGTGCAATGGATTTTGGTGGAAGGTGTGCCTGTGTTAATCAAATCTGATCATGACAGTAAGTTTCACATCATAATTTTGGCAATCGCTACATAAACCATTAGGGACGCGACTGGATATGAGTACCGCTTACCATCCACAGACCGATGGTCAGTGTGAGTGTACCATGGAAACATTAGAAGATATGCTTAGAGCTTGTACAGTTGATTTTGCCGGTAACTGGGATACTCATCTACCCTTAGTAGAATTTCCATACAACAACAGCTACCACCCGAGCGTCAAATGCGCTTCTTTTGAAGCATTATATGGAAGGAGGTATCGCTTAGGAAAGGCGTGGTACGTTTCGGTAAGAGAAGCAAACTTTTACCAAGATATGTAGGACCGTTCGAGGTTGTCGAACGAGTGGGTCCTGGTGCTTATCGTTTGCGTCTACCACAAGAACTTGTAGACATTCATGACATATTTCCCGTGTCAAACTTGAAGAAATGTCTCGTCGAAGTAAATTTGAACGTACCGCTAAAAGAAGTCAAGATCGACGACAAACTACATTTTGTTGAAGAACCTAAGGAAATCATGGATTGTGAGGTCAAGAAGCTGAAAAAGAGTCGGATTCTTATTGTAAAAGTTTGTTGGAATCCTCGATGAGTACCAGATTTACTTGGGAACGAGAAGACGAGATGAAGCGCAAGTATCCGCAACTGTTCGTGGGCGCTACGACCTAGGACGAGCAACTGAAATTTCGGGACGAAATTCCCTTTAACAGGGGAAAACTGTGACATCCGTCGATTTTATGGTCAGTAACCGAAAGCAAACGTATGATATTAGACTGTCTTAATTATTTATGGAGTCACTTTTATGTGGTCGCATGACTCTTAGCATTTAATGTAACACCCCCAAACTACGATACGCAGCGGAATACAACATTTGGGATGCTACTTCATAATACATGCACATCAGTCCTAGTAAACGATCAAAGATACGTTTATAAAACACAATTTCATTTATTAGAAAGATCAGAGTTACACTTATGATGATCTCAGTGACAATGAGAAGAAACGATACGATGCAGATGTCCGTGCAACCAATATTGTGCTTCAAGGATTACCCAAAGACATCTACAAGCTCATCAATCACAACATTGAAGCAAAAGCAATTTGGGACAACGTCAAAATGCTTCTCGCAGGTTCTGAGCTCACCAAAGAAGACAGAGAATCTCAGTTGTATGATGAATTTGAGCGGTTCAAGATGCTTCCAGGTGAAAACATCAATGAGTACTATGTTCGATTTCACAAGCTGGTCAATGACATGAGGAATATCAGAATGACAATGCCTAACATTCAGCTAAACTCCAAGTTTGTGAACAACATGTCACCTGAATGGGATAGGTTTGTGACAGCCGTTAAACTCAACAAAGGTCTGAAAGAGACAAATCATGAACAGCTGTACGCATACTTAAAACAACATGAGAAGCATGCTGCACAAGATCGACTGATTATTGAAAGAATCACTCCAACCACTAATGATCAACTTGCATTTGTATCAACTGTTCAACCCTATGCCCAATCGTCACATGTCCAGTCTCATTAATATTCTTTTTCATCAGCAGCACTCCAATCACCATACATTTAATCACTTCAGCATCCACAATTTCCTGAAACATCACAAATTGATTCTGGACACACCCAAACTGATGAAATACTTGACAACCTCACCAAACAAATGGCACTCCTTGCCCAATCCTTCAGAGCAACACTTCCTCAGACAAACAATCAACTTCGAACCTCGTCTAACACCCGTAATCAAGCAACAGTTCAGGATGGAAGGATCGTGGTTCAAAATGTTCAAGGGCGACAGAATCAGAATCAGAATTAAAGGTATTTGGCTCGGGGGAATGGTGCAGCAGGCAATGGGGGAGCACATAATAGAGCTGGGAATGCCAATGCAGGTCAAGGAAAGCCGATTAAGTGTTATAACTGTAATGGGCTTGGACATATTACACGGAACTGTACTCAACCGAAGTGTCCACGAAAGTCACATTTTTAGTTAATCTTGGTCTTCTAATTACATTTATTAATGATATTTAGTCATCTCATCTATCTTTCGACATTCAACTTGGTTATTTAATTACTCATATCGATATTATATTTCCATTGTTACAAAAGTTTCTATTTTTAGAATCTACTCCGTTCGTATAAATCGTTAAGTTTAAAGTATATTACTCGTATTAATAATAACGTTTAGTCACATTTATTATCCCCCGACAAGTTTAGGATTAACCCGTTGACCTTCAAAAGTCAACGTTAGACTTTGTTTGACTTTGACTTTTTATACACATTTTACACATATATGTTATCAAATCCCGCTCCAAACGACCCACTATATCACATTTTCACGATTCGGACAAAGAAGAGATTTTATGTAAACGACATTCCAGACAACTTTTTAGTTTTAGCCGAGACCAAAAACTCGACAGAAAATGACCAAAATGCCCCTGCAAGTTTCTGCAGGAACTTTGACTCTTTTTATAAAAACACAAACTTTGACCTTGGGTTTTGACCCGTTATTACTCGATTTTAAAACTGGCGAGCCTTGCGACAGAGTAAATCATCATTCTTAGCAACTTTCGTGTTTCGCCGGAAGGCCGAAACGGACTCGAAAGTACTCAAAACGGCCGTTAATTTTCTGTCAGCACTCAAAATATGCCTAATAGCTGAACCAACACATATATCTTTTTCAAAACTTCATTCGGCCATAACTTCTTCGTTATTAGGAGTTACGGGCCATTCGAATTACCGAAACGTACATTAGGAGGAACTCTATTATATTTTAACATAAAAATTTAGTTTTTATAAAATCTCAAACCTTGAAAAACGTGCCAAAGATTCTGCTCGAATTTATATATTACCAAACACTCCAAAAATCCATTTTTGACCCAAAAACTCATTCACAACATATCCAAAATGGTCTATAAACATTACCCACTTCGCCCAATCAACCAACAACAAAATCTAACTAGACGACGCAAGTTCATCGGATTTCATCACAAATATTTTACGAAATTGAGTTAAATAAACAAACCAAACGAAACAAATGATAAAGAGAATACTCACAGCAACACACAAGGTGTCGGTTTAGTCCTTTATTGTGGTTCGAACCCACGGACGCAACCCAAACACATGACCCGAACCTTTTTTCGACAAAACCCACTTCTCTACAACACTAATCTAGCTTTTTTAAACACCCCTTTTACTCGAAAATTGCAAGAACAACCCAAAAATCAAACTTCTTCAAAACTTAATGCATGTGAGATTTTATTATATGTAAACGTAGGCCTTAATGAGAGGATTAAGAAAATATAGTTGGATCGTAATGCGTGTCGAAAATAAAGCGGTAGTGATGACGTTTGTGGTGTGGTGGTCGGCCGGATATAATAACAAGGGATGAGAGAAAATAATTTTTTTGTAAAGAGTTATAAGTGTGTGAATATGGTGCTATTTATAGAATTAAACTTTGACCATTTGACACTTTTAGTCCCTCCATCCATAAGTCCTTTTAAAATTGGTACAATGGTTATTTGTTTCGTTATGTAACTAACCAAAGGCTCGAAATTATTTTTCCATGACTAAATTTATTTCTGTCACACTAATTTAATTTAAAACATTTAATAAAATGTGTACATTTTATAACGCGAGTCCGGCTCAAGACAAGGAACAAAAGACGATATTCGTGAAAATAATAAATTTAGGATCCTGAAAATAATTA
This sequence comes from Tanacetum coccineum, assembly GCA_026074375.1. NCBI lineage: Eukaryota > Viridiplantae > Streptophyta > Magnoliopsida > Asterales > Asteraceae > Tanacetum > Tanacetum coccineum. The sequence goes on from BQNB010002747.1 coordinate 93,079, forward strand.
ACAAGACGCGTCGTAGATTTTTACGATGCTCAAAACGGTTAACGAACGCACGGTCAAACGGTGACTCACGAAACATCGAAAATAAAAATTTTAAATTTCTGTTCGTATTAAAATACGAAAATAATTATTTACGAAAAATAAAAATTTAAATGTCGATGTTCGCTCACACGAATTTATGAAATAATAATTATAACGTCGAATTCGCGATCGTCATACGCATCGTGAAACTCGGGTTGTTACATTCCACCCACCTTAAGGGAGCGCCGTCCCGGTGCTCGTCCTTTCTTACTCGTCTTAATTTCTCTTACGGTGAGAAGGCTTCCTCATTGTTGAATTGCCTCACATGCTTGAACGTACAAATTACTCGATATAATATTCGTCTTGACTATCCCGGAGGGGAAAGTCAACAAAACAATTGATAATTCATATAAAAAAATCAAAAATATAGTTACAACTACTCTCATTATAAGTGACAAAATACATCACCTAACATATCCGGGAAAACATAAATCTCGTCGTTTTTAAATGAAAGATCAGCCCAATTCATATTTGGTGACCCTTTTAACGGAACGAAACGCGCATCTTTATACAAAACTAAAACATACATCACTAATTAAAACCAAAATAGGTGTCAATAATCAAAACCGATATGTATTTACATCATTATCCAAACCAAAATACTCATCATTATTCAAAACCAAAATACACATGTCGCCCTTCCGGTCTCATTTAATAATGGCCTACCGGTTGCGAAAATATTTCGGAGTACCTACGACCCCATCAAATGCATTATAGCACAAAAATTATATATTCAATTAAGCACATAATTGCCTATTAGCATTTTAAAATAACCCTATATTTCTACCTAGCTTATCATCATGCTTAGCAACAATCATGCTTGCTTTCCATAAGTTTTAGCAAATCAGCTGTGCTTACTTATCATTCAAAATAAATTCTGCTATAACACATAATGTCAAATGACAAATCAAAATAAATTAAGAAAACAATGAGCATCATGGACTTGTTGCTCGTTCAACGAAAATTAAATTCCCAATGTTTACGCACCGCGACCAACTTAGTCGGCTCAGTCGTATCGTATCGTCTCAAATCCTAGATGACTCTACTTATCAAGTCGAGATAATTATACACATTCCTATTTTGATACCGTTCGGTTTAAGGCATTAGCTACTTTGATCGTTCCTCAAGATAGAAACGGACGTTACCATTCGACTGGAATCTCCAATCTTTTTGCTCTTTCATACGCTCACGAAGTCGTTACGTCCAGGAGAAAGGATCACTAACCTTAAATCATGTGTCGCTTAGTGCCTTATTATAATCCTTGACGACATCAGGTATACTTACAACTATACTACCACTACATTCCGTTTTGGGAAAGAAGTCTTCTTTACGGTCATCGGTTGATACATCAAAGGCGTCATACATCCAATATAGGAGAAGTCTTCTCCATTTCTCACTTTCAACCTCGGGACTAACCATCTCAGCTTCCACCCACCTTAGGAATCTTTACATTTCCAAGAAGATCTGTTCTCGGTATCGGTATCAGGTTCACACCCTTGGTAGCTCAATTCTACCATTGCTTACTAGCACACAGACTAAACTTGGTCTTGACACGTCTTCATAACAACCACCAATCTTCATTACCACTAGCTAATTTTTCACTCCTTTCTAGACACACTTGTTCCGAACAATACCGTAGGTATTTCCGCTTCGAAACGAATCGGTCGTGACGACTCGCATGAAACTCTCTCCATGCAGTCAATGGGAGTACTTGCATAAAATTCGTAGCCGGGTAAAAATATTTTCTTCTTTCGGAAGCTTGACCCAAACATTTACCTCAATTATCCAACATTTTAATGGTGACGATTCATCCAACATAGCGTGGTTCTTCCTAAATTATGCATAGTTGATCAGGTTATGCATAATTGAGGACCAAACGACATCATGTCCATCCTCGTCAAAACGTTCCTTTTTCATACGCTACTCGCGTAAGTAAACAAAATGTTTAAAGAGTAAAAATTTTACTATTTCAAAAGAAAGAAAAGAAGATAGCACCACCTTCTGTTTTTATTGTTTAATAGGGAAATTTGTTCATGTACATTATATTATAAAAATATAGTTTTTTTGAAAGTAAGTTTATTTGACACCATAGGGTCAGTTTATGAAATTTGATAACACATTTTCCATTGTCCACACAAACAGTTTATACAACATAGTCAATATGATTCGCTCAACGACATTTGTTCAACACATGAATTCGTTATTGCAATTCACAGTTTTAAAACCATCAAGTCATAATACATCAGTAAATACAGTTTGGTCAATGGTCACAGCAAGTTTCAAAAATAATACCCACTCATGGATAATGCAAGTAAATGCCACACTCAGGGTTAAGTCAATCTAGCAACAAGGCCACTCAAAATATCAACATCTACAATCACACAAACTCACAATCAAGGATAATCATAATCTCATAACCATAGTAACAACATGGCTGGGGGTAGTACACGTACAACCAAAATCTCCTAAAAGTTACCAATCTCTGTTCCAAGACCGATACATCCCATCAGGATGAATCTAAGTTTCTAATACATAAACTACATATACATGAACTCTCCTAGAGTTCTAAATCAAAATTAATAGCTAAAGAGAGCACAATCACCATGCCGGTGATAAGATAAAACTCTAAGGTAACAAAATTCTCAATCTAATAAACCTAAATCTTGAAATCCTCCTACTTACTAATTTGTGGACGATAAAATTATGAGGTTTTTGCTTATGGAAAGCATCTCGAGTCTAATTTCTAGAAACATAGGGCCCACTGCCCAAAAAGTTTTAGATCCAAGGTGAAATTACCATTTTACCCCTATTTATCAAAACCACCATTTTCCAAAATTTTATCGTTCCACTAAACTGAGTGTATCTCCTAAACTGTGTGTCTGCAAAAGCTGAAACGACCGCTCAAATCTAAGTTTGTTCAATATCTAGAACTTATAGTTTCATATATTTAGGTGTTGCTATATAAGTTTTTGAACTTATTACTCATTCAAATTCTGGTCTCAATTTTTGACTAGTCTTGCCATTTCAGCGATATCTCATTCGTCGGGCGTCGATATGACTTCATCCGAATTCCTACATGTACCTAAGAGGTTTCACTACCTCCTAATATAATTGCCCAGGTCTTCATGCACCAAAAATATTTTTAAACGTACCCAACAAGCTGCTATCCCAAAGCAGTCCTCAAAGAAACTTTGACAAATTTTTTTAATTTACAAAAATGAGCGTAATTTGAAATTTATTGATGCTTTTGATGTGAAACAAATTGGAGGTAATAGCCCTAAGAGTCTTATACAGGTACTAAAATTTTCTTTTGAAAAGTTAATACAAAAATATGGAGTTATACCCCTTTTCCTAAAAGTGTTCCAGATTTGACTAGTTTTAGTAAAACGACGATATCTCACTCATCCGGAGGAGATATGACCCTATCCAAAGAACCACATGCACCTTAAACATGTACCAACATCTCAATTGGCTTTCCCAGGTGTCGTATGACCACAAATAATTCACAATCAACCCCACAACCTGCTAGTTATAAACTATTGTAAAATCCATTTCGAAATCCAACAAAACACCATTTTAATTCCTCCAAACGCCAATACAAAGCCATACCCAATGACTTAACACTCTTTCGAACAAATCAACTTATGGGTTTCCTATAACACCCCCATTTTTACATATAGCAGCGGAAGCTAATCTGGGGTATTACTTCAAGGTACAACAGTCATAATCATAGAAAACTAATCAAAAAGAGTCGTTTATTAAAATAAGTTATCATTCATTATTTCTTCAGAGTTTTTACAAAGAGAGGTTTCCAGAATCTAAAATACAACATTTGAATGATAGACGGTTTTTCCCATCGTCACGTCCTCTCCACTACCGTGCCATAAGTTACCTGAGATAAAACATGCTAAAAAGACATCACAAAGGTTTAGAATCCATAGGTTTAAGTATAATAAAATTTGAATGCAAATGAGATATTTGGGTACATTGATATACAACCCAGTAGTGAAAACATAATTTATTATTGCCATGAGCTCATGAATCCGATGCCATAGGTTATAATGATAATATTGGCCCCTGCGGGCACCTTGCCAAAATAACCCGCCGTTGATTTCTAAATGATGTGCAATGGTTATCGTTACTGGATACACCAACAGGGAGTCCAACCCAATATATATATATCACAACATTTCCACGCTTACTACGATAGTAATTAAATGGTACAGGATTATGGGGACTTAAAGGCAAAGAAGTTACTTAGGAAATAGTAAATGAAATATCATACAAAAATAATTGCATTCATAGTCTATGCATGTTTAATGCCCCCTCGCGGGTTTATAAAACATTATGAAATTATTAAAATGCGAGCTAATGAATACTCACCTGAACAGTTATAGGGAATTGATAAGCTAATTTAAGGGAATGAAAGTAACGCTTCAACACGGCAAATCCAACAAACCTGGGTTAATATATGGAAAGTCTAGTTTGATTATATATAAAATTTTTGGATTAACAGATGTTGGATTTTGATACAAAAATTATCATAACACCCTCGGGCCATCATAGTTTATAGAAGTCATTTCAGTAAACGTATTTGAGAGCTAGGCACTTTAAAATTGTAAACCCTATAACTCAGACAGAACGTAATACCAAGATGAAACTTCTTAATATGAAAGGCCCCCCCCCCTCCTAGTATTGTGGTATGATAGGTATCCGGGACATGATTTTTGAAAGCACATTGACGATGAATGAGATAAGGATGAGAAACTTAAGCAGTTTTAAGCATTTTATTCAATATCAAGAGATGTAAGCACGAGGAGCGTTAATTAAAGTATGTCTGGGTAATGTTTTTGAATATATTATATCTTTTTCAAATGTTACATTTTAAGACCCTAGGATTTGGAAAATTGCAAGTAGACCCCTGGGGTTTGCATTTTTACGAACTTTGGTCCTTTCAACTTTATTGATATAATTAGTTAACCCTTATACTTAAAAAAGTGACATAAAAGACCCTATAGTTATAACTTTATAAAATACGACTTTTAGTCCGTTTTAGTTAAAAGTTTCTGAATTTTACGATATAGTACCCTTGCATGGATTATAATTTACAAAACATCTCCAAATTGCCATGCAAGCTTAATTAAACATTCAATAGTCATTTTATAAGTTATAATAAACTAAAATATGAAGAATTTAACAACGAACATAAGTTTAATTTAACGATTCTTAAGTTATAAGGTAAAACGGGGTGAAATTAGGGTTTCAAAATGAAACACGCGGGTTTTTAAAGGTCAAATTCTCTTATGACTTATCAAACACTTATTTTAACATTATAATAGCTTATTAGGATTGATTATAACAAAAGTTTACAAGTTTAAAACTCCCAAATTTCATAGTTTAAGTAAAAACATGAAATTAGGGTTTCGGGTGTACGGTTTTGGATCAAAAAGGCATAACACTTAGGTTTTTGAGTTCAAAGCTTTATATTATGATTTTAGCAAGAACATATGAACATTATGACGTTACATGAGCAGAATATAAGCTTAGAGAACCTGGTTTGAGCTTATAGCTTGGAAACGGGTCAGAATCGGGACTTTCGGCTTCGTACGGCTAGAGTAACGACTCCCGGGCTTCGTTTCTTGGTTTCTTTTGCTTCCTTTCTATACTTGAGACTTCTTAAGATCTATTAGAATTCATATTGAGCAAGGAGTTGCTACTATGAAGGGTTATAGAAGAGGAAGTGGGGGATGAAGAAAGATGAACACACAAAGCTCCTATTTATACTTGTGTGAGTTCAAGGAGAGTAAGCAAGGCCTCATTTCTGATCTAGACACATGTATAAGCTAGTATGAGATGTGTTAAGGCTAGAAAATGAGGAGTGGAAGGTCTAGGAGTAGCTTAGATGTGTTGGATGACCCCCTTGCTGCCGCGGCTGAAGAGAAGAAAAAGAGAGGCCATGTGCTCTCATATTTGACCATGGAGGAGTCAAAGTTGCTTAGTAAGCTGCTATAAAGGGTCTAGAAGGTATCTTGGGTATTTATTTGCACATGGTAGCATTTTAAATGGGTCAAAATGAGTATGGAAGTGGTTCGGGTCAGATTTGGGCTCGACGTGGTGGTTCAAGGTCTTTCCAAGGTACATTGTGGTTATAATGATTAAGGATAGATGAAATAGGTTGTTAAGGTCCTGTATTTAAAGTGTTATCAAATATTAGCAATTTTGGAGTTATAACGAGTAGATGAAGAAACGAGGTCTACGGGGTTTAATAGGCTCATTTAGGGTTTCTTGACTTTCTAGGTTTTTATTTCTTGTTACATTGGGTCAAGATTGATAGATATTGATCTTAGTAGATATTAAAGGATAAATAATAATATTGATAGGTGGATTGAGTTAAAATGGGCAGAAAATGAGAAAACGGGTCAATGTCACAATTAGGGCACAATTAGGGTTTTCTGGATTCGTTAAGGTTTTCTAGGCTTTGATTTCTTGCATATTGCCAAGTTAATGATATATAATGATTTTCAAACTCATTGTATGAGTTTACAATGGCCCTTGGTTGGTTATTTGGGATTAGAATGGTTTAAAACGAGTAACGGGGTTAACTGAACAATTGGGTTACATTTAGGGTTTTAGGATATGTTTTCGTTACAAGTGAAGTAAATGATGAAGTAATGATGAAATAATGATTGAATAGGATTGATATGATTGTAAAATAAGTTTTTACAACTCATTTGAGTGTTGGTTTGGGTTTACAATGGATAAAAGCCAAGAAACAGGTCATGGTTTAGAAACTAGCTTGGTTTTAGGGTTTAGGGTTTTGAATTAGGGTTTTGAGTATAAAAAGATGTATGAAAGCTTATGAATGGAATATTTAGGGTTTATATATTGTATAATGAGTGTAGTAGCTTGTACACAAGTAGTGGTGAAGAAATTAGAATGAAAACGGAGGTAAAACGACTATTTTAGAGATCATGCTTAATGACTTGTACATTGAGCTTTTAGAGATTTGTACTTTGACTTGAAGAGATTTTATATTTCAAATGAGGTATCATATTACTTGTACATATGATTTAGTAGCTTGTGCATTCACTTTAGGGGTTAACCCTTCCATAAGATTAGGGTTTAGGGCATCTGATAATGGTTTAAAGCCCATTTTGATATGATGTTACAAATGGTACCTTTTAGAAATAATGTACCTTGTATAATTTGCTATATGGATATTGACTTGCTCTGTTATGATGTTTTGGCTTGACATATCTGAAGATAGGATTGACATACGTAGGTTGTCCGAGTCTGTTAATTGAGTTATTGGCAGGTTTTATTGCATATTGAGATATTGGCAAAGTAATGTAATGTAATAAAGCGAAAAATTTCCCTGAAAAAGGTGAGTTCATATATAACTGATAGATTGTACATCATTTAACTTAATATATGGATATTTACATTTATGAAAATTGTGGGTTGTTATAGTCTCCACCCCTTACAGAAATCTCGTCTCGAGATTTAATTAATCTTGAAGTGATGATTGAAAATAGATAAGGATATTTGGCATGAATTTCGTCTTCACATTCCCATGTAAATTATGGTCCTCTTTTAGAGTTCCATCGTACTTTGATTATAGGAATACGACTTTGCTTGAGTTGCTTGATCTCACGGTCCATAACTTTACTGGTTTCTACAAGTTGAGCTTGTCGTCGAGTTGAAGTTCTTTTATTGGAATAACGAGAGATTCGTCGGATAAGCACTTCTTGAGATTAGAAACGTGGAAAGTATTGTAGATACTACTAAGCTCTTCAGGAAGCTCTAGTTTGTACGCTACTGGGCCAATTCGTTCAAGAATTTTGAATGGTCCAATGTATCGTGGATTAAGCTTTCCTCGTTTTCCGGATCGAAAGATACCCTTGCGATGTGATACTTTCAACATAACACGATTGACAACTTGAAATTCTAAAGGCTTTCGCCTTACATTGGTGTAACTTCTTTGTTGAATTCTTGCAGCTTGCAAGCGTTGACGAATTTGTACGATCTTTTTAGTGGTTTCTTGAATTATTTCTGGTCCCGTAAGTTGAGAATCTCCAACTTCGGCCCAGCAAACAGGTGATCTACACTTTCGTCCATAAAGTGCTTCGAATGGTGCTGCCTTGATACTGGCATGATAACTGTTATTGTATGAAAATTCTACCAATGGTAAATGTTTATCCCATCCTTTTCCGAAATCTATGACACAAGCTCGTAGCATGTCTTCGAGTGTTTGGATGGTTCTTTCACTTTGTCCATCGGTTTCAGGATGATATGCTGTACTCATGTCTAGTTGAGTACCCAAAGCATTTTGTAGTGATTGCCAGAATCTAGATGTGAAATGACTGTCACGATCCGAGATGATAGAGATTGGTACGCCATGTCGAGAGACTATTTCTTTGATGTATAATCTCGTAAGAGTTTCCATACTATCGGTCGCTCGAATGGGAATGAAATGTGCTGATTTGGTAAGACGATCGACAATGACCCAGATGGTGTCATGTTTCGGTTGAGTTTTGGGTAGCTTTGTGACGAAAGTCATTGTTCTCCTTCCCATTTCACATAGGATTTCCGGTTGTACAATAAGCCAGATGGCTTTCTGGACATTTTGCTTTAACTCCTTTTTTTATTTATCTAGAACATGTCAAACACTTGCTACATATCTGCGATGATTGTTTCAGTTAGGCCACCATAGATTTCTTTTATGTCGTGTACCTCTTTATCAGAACCAGGGGTGATAGAATATTTTGATTTATGAGACTCATGCATGATTAAGTCTCTCAAACCGCCAAAAAGTGGTAACCAGCTTCGGTTTTTGATACAACGAGTTTCGTCAGGACGAATTTCAAATGATTTGTCCATTCCTCTTAGGTTCTCGCTTTTGACATTTTCTTCTTTGAGGGCTTCATTTTGGGCTTCGAGGGGGGGGGGGGGGGGGGGGGGGGAGGGGGAGTGGGGTGGGGGGGGGGGGGGGGAATTTGAGATGGTAATTTTGGATGAACGGTTAAGATTAATGCTCGAACTCGAAGAGGTTTGATTCGTTTCTTTCGACTTAAGGCATCGGCCACAACATTTGCCTTCCCGGGATGATAACAAATTTCACAATCATAATCTGCGAGTAGTTCTAACCATCGGCGTTGCCTCATATTCAATTCTTTTTGACGAAGAATATGTTGAAGGCTCTTGTGATCAGTGAAAACTGTACACTTTGTACCGTATAGATAGTGTCTCCAGATTTTAAGAGCGAATATTACTGCTCCTAATTCGAGATCGTGAGTAGTATAGTTTTTCTTCTGAGGGGGGGGGGGGGGGGGGGGGGGGGGGGAGGAGGGGTTGGGGGGGGTGGGGCGGGGGGGTGGTTGAGTTGTCGAGATGCATAAGCAATGACTTTTTTTTCTCGTTGCATTAGTCAGCTCTAACCTTGAGAGGATGCATCACAGTAAACGACAAAAATTATCGTTTCCTTCTGGTAATGCTAAGATTGGTGCTTCACAGAGTTTTTGTTTAAGGAGTTGAAAAGCTGATTCTTGTTCTTCGCCCTAGATATAACTCTTGTTTTTCTGGGTTAATTTAGTCAAAGGCTTTGCAACTTTTAAAAAACCTTCGATAAATCTTCGGTAATAGCCGGGAGGTCCTAAGAATTAACGCACTTTTTTTGTGGGTGGTAGTAGGAGATGTCCAATTTTTACGGCTTCATTTTTGGCAGGGTCAAATGAAGACCTTGATTTCGATGAGAAGACCAATAAAATTGCACGATTATGTATCCAGAATCACATTTAGAGAACTTGGCATTCTATTTTCTCTTTTCGAGTAATTCAAAGATTATTATGAGTTGACTTGCATGTTCTTCTTCATTGCGAGAATTAGATAAGCATATCATCGATGAACAATTACAAAGTTATCCAGATAAGGTTTACAAAAGTTTCATGAGATCATTGATACGCTGGTGCATTTGTTAAACCAAATGGCATGACTTGAATCCATAGTGTCGTATCTCGTTCTGAATAGTGTCTTAGGAATATCTCTTCCCTTACTCTCAGTGATGTATAACTGATCTTAGTTGATTTTTGAGTAACGCTTGAACCTTGAAGTTGATCGATATTAAGTCATCGATCCTGGGCAATGGGTAACGATTCTTTATAGTAAGTTTATTCAAACTTCGGTAATCGATACACATTCTGAGATCCCTCTTTCGTTTTTACAAATAAGACAGGATCTCCCAAGGCGATGTACTTGGTCGATGAAACCTCCGTTCTGTTAGTTCTTGAAGTGGTAGATAACTCCTGCATTATCTGAAGGAGCTAATCTAGAAGGTGTCGAGCTATAAAGTGTGATCGGGATTAAGTCGATTTGGAATTCTACTTGGCGAACGGGAGGGATACCAGGTAGATCTTCAGGAAAGACATCTGGAAATTCTTTGACTACGAAAATGTCTTTGAGTCTCTTCTCGTCTGCTTTCTTTCATACGTTAGGATCATATAAAAATTGACAACCTCAGGATATAATTTGGTTTTTTATACAGGTATGAGATTTAGTCGAGTTTTACTTCGATCACTCAATGATTAGAGTTTTCCCCGCGATAGGAATGTGATCAACTTTCTCTGTCAAGAGAAATTTGGCACGATTTTTGGATAACCAGTATACAATGATACATCAAAAACTACCAATGTTTAATTGGCATTGAGATCGATTTCACAGGTTGAATTTAGTAAGTTTAGAGTGCTACTTTAATTATAGTGTTTGTTTCTTTACTAAGTTTCCGTCAGCCAATTCGATATTATAAAAGGTATCTATTGTAATAGACAGAATATTTAGCATAGGGGAAAGCGATAAGGATATAAAATTTATAGCTCGGAATAAATTAGTACCTGACTAAATGAGATTTAGGAGAAACATACATGTAACGACGTTTGGGTCTTGTTGGGCATTCTTATCTCTCAGCATGTAGGCTCTTCCTTGGGCATTAATGTTGGTCTTTTGGCACTGATTTGTGTAGTGTCCTTTCTCACCACAGGCATGGCAAACCACTGTCACTGGGAGTTGATTACTTCCGGTGGCTGGCTTCTTGCTTCGGCAGTTCTTGCTTAGATGGCCCATTCTGTTGCAATTATTACACCTACCAGTACAGGGTCCGGTGTGATGGTAATTGCACCTTTTACACAGAGGGAGATCTCCGGCATACCTACCGTTTTCTGATGAAGTAACAGCATAGGCTCTACCAGCTTCTTGCCTTCGGTTCTGTTGTCGATGATTATTGTAACGATTGTTGGTGTTGCGGTAGTTGTTGTTGCTGCGGGAGCTGTTGTTGAAAGTTCTTCTGTCATCAAACTTTCTTTTGTTGTCACTCGATACTTGCATTGGAGCATGCTTAGTTACTTGATCCATTAGCCTTTGGGCTATGTTGGGCTTCCTCTAAGTTTGCGGTTTAGAGCAGTTAAATTTCGTCAATGCTTTCGAGGTAGCTGCCCGATAAAAGCTTCCAAGAGTTTATCGTTGTTTGGCACATGTTTGGACATAGAACGTTAATTTTGAATCTTCTAACATAAGGTTTAAGTCATTCCCTATACAATAGATTGTAAAGTTCTTCATTCCATCTTCCTGATCTAGTCGGGGAATACTTGTTGTCAGAACCTTTTTAACTCTGTCCGGTTGATTTGATTGGTTTGTTATTCCACTAGGCTGGGCATATGCATTCCACCAGACAAGGCATCGTCGTTAAGTACCGCACGTAGCAAATTGTAACTTTGTTTTCTTCGGCACATTGCATGAGAGAACACTGATTCGGTTCGTTCAAACCAGCGAATAAGACCTACTGCTCCTTCCGTACCATTAAAGTAGAAAGGTTGACAGCTAATGAACTCTTTGTAGTTTCCCGTTTTCACTGCAGGAGTTCCAGTAGGACCGGTGTTCCTGTTGGGATTACTAGCACTTGCCATTGTCGCAGCTTGAGCTTCTAGAAGTCGAGGTTGACACTATTCAGCTATAACTTTCTATGGCATCTAGAGTCATAGCTGGTGCCTTGTTGTTGATGCTTTTTTGGAGCATTCTACCAACAAAAGATAACAACATAATAAGAATGATAGCATAAGTATTAATGCTTGTTCTTCTTTAAAATGATTAAAGAGAAATGCTTATTCTTGAAATGCTTAAAGAATAATGCTTTATTTAAGCATTTTTAACAATGGTGATATCTAAAGGTTATAGTATGATGATGAATGTACGATGGATGAATGATGAATGAATGATGAATAAAGTGGTAAGAAACAACAAGGTAGATAACGGGATTGCCTTTGTATTTAAGAACAACTTGCCTTAGTACTATACATAGTCAAGATTTGACAAGTGTTTTTATTTATACCACATCCTGTGTCTGGTTAAAGCTAAGACTTGGAATTCTAAACTAGAAACTATGAAACTAGATTGATATGAATGCTGGTTCTGAGTTCGATGATAGAGTTCATGAGTTTTTCTATGTCTTCTTGGTGATGAGTTTCCATATCATTGATGACTTCTGCCAATTCAGCAATTCTGTAGCGAGCTAAGGAGATCTTATGGTTGGATCCTATTTTCTTTCTCCGGAGTTTAGTGATCTGAGTATGAGCTTGCTGGAGTTCTGCTGCTAAGGCGTCAAAATCACGTTGGATGATTATTGTTCCTTTACCGAGACCTTCGATGCCGTTTTCAATTTGTTCAAAACGTTCAGGAGGGATTTCTTCTAGATAACATTGAAATTTTTTATTTTATTTAATTTAATCTTCTATATTATTTTTTTTTTTTAAATTTTTTATTTTTTTTTTTAAAACCTAATCTGAAATTTGCTCTTCATGACGTTTGATAGCTGATTTCTGGGAAGTTTCACCAATCTCAAGAGCTTGAGGTTGTGATGGGGTAGATGGAGATAACTGCATTGGTGAAAGGAGTCCTTCTAGGAGAAAGAATTCTTGAGTTTTAGGGGGTATGATAATTGGAGACGGGATTGGTGACTTTTCAGTATAGAAAGCTTGTAAGGCCTTCATGTAAGGATCATCGGGAAATAACGAAAGGGTCGGTGAAGTTAGCGGGACAATTCCAAATGTATTGGAAGCACTGGAGTAAGTTTTCCCTGGAGAGGTCGGGATATAATCCGGAGAAGCCGGAGGAACATAGTTTGGGAAATTGGAAGAAAAGACATCTCCCATATTAGAGTAGGAGGGTCGGGAGACATCCTTCTGCTTAACACCAGCAGTAAATAACCTGAGTTATTTTATCTAGTATATAATCGTTATGTAACTGTACATATCATTACGGGAGAAAAAAAGTAGTTATAGTTATGGTTTTTAACCTTGTTCTATATAACGTAGGCTCTTGATTACCAAATCTGTAACACCCCATTTTTAACATATAGCAGCGGAAGCTAATCTGGGGTATTACTTCAAGGTCAAAATTCATAATGATAGAGATAAAACGAATCAAAGAGTGCGTTTATGAAAATAGTTAGCAATTTTTATTTTTCCAGAGTTTTTTACAAAAGAGAGGTTTCCAGAATCTAAAATACAACATTTGAATGATAACGGTTTTTCCATCGTCACGTCCTCGTCACTCCGTGCCATTAGTTACCTGAGATAAAACATGCTAAAAAGTCAACACAAAGGTTGAGTGAATCCATAGGTTTAAGTAATATAATTTGAATGCATTGAGAATTTGGGTTAGTTGTTATACAGCCAGTATGAAAACATAATTTATTATTGCCATTAGCTCATGAATCCGATGCCTTAGGTTATAATGATAATATTGCCCCTGCGGGCACCTTTGCCAAAATACCCGCGTGATTTCTAATGATGTGCAATTGGTTATCGTTACTGGATACACCAACGGGGAGTCCAACCCAAATATATATATTCACAACATTCGCGCTTATTACGGAGAGTAATTAACGGTTCATGATTATGGGGACTTAAAGGCAAAGAAGTTACTTAGGCAATAGTAAATTGAAATAGCATGTAAAAATAATTGCATTCATGTTTATAGATGATCTCCTCGGGTTTATAAAACATTTGAAATATTGAAATGCGAGGCTATGAACTCACCTGAACAGTTATAGGGAAATTGATAGCTAATGTATAGGGAATGAAAGTAACGGCTTCAACACGGCAATCACAGACAACCTGGGTTAATATATGGCAAGTCTTAGTTTGATTGTATATATAAGTTTTTGGATATCGATGTTGGTTTTGATATAAAAATTATCATAACACCGTTCGGGCCATCATAGTTTAGAAGTCATTCAGTAAACGTTTGTGGAGCTAGGGCACTTTAAATCGTAAACCCAACAACTCAGACAGAACGTAATACCAAGATGAAACTTCTTAATATGAAGCTCCCTAGTATTGTGGTATGATATGGATCTGGGGACATGATTTTGAAAGACATTGATGGATGAATGATATAAGGATTCGTACACATAAGCAGTTTTATGCATTTTTATCAATATCTAGATTGTGCTTACGCACGAGGAGTGTTTAATTAAAGTTATGTTTGGTAATGTTTTGAATATGATTTTATACTTTTTCAAAATGTTACATTTTAGACCCTGGGGTTTGGAAAATTGCAAGTAGACCCCTAGGGTTTGCATTTTTTACGACTTGGTCCTTTCAAACTTTATTGAATACTAAGTAAACATTATTCTTTAAAAAGTGACATAATTAGGACCCTATAGTTATAACTTTGATATAAAATGACACTTTTAGTCCTTTTAGTTATAAGTTTCTGAAATTTACGATATATACCCCTTGCATGGATTATAATTACAAAACATGTCCAAATTGCCATGCAAGCTTAATTTAACATTTCAATAGTCATTTATAAGTTATAATAAACTAAAATATGAAGATTTAACACAACATAAGTTTAATTTAACGATTCGTTAAGCTAAAAGGTAAAACGGGTCAAATTAGGGTTTCAAAATGAAAACGCGCGGGTTTTAAGGTCAAATTCTCTTATGACTTATCAAAGCACTTATTTTAACATTATATAAGCTTATTAGGATAGATTATAACAATAGTTTACAAGTTTAGCTCATAGTTTAAGTAAAAACATGAAATTAGGGTTTCGGGTGTACGGTTTTGGATCAAAAAGGCATAACACTTAGGTTTTTGAGTTCAAAGCTTTATATTATGATTTTAGCAAGATCATATGAACATTATGACGTTATGAAAGCAGAACATAAGCTTAGAGAACCTGGTTTGAGCTTATAGCTTGGAAACGGGTCAGAATCGGGACTTTCGGCTTCGTACGGCTAGAGTAACGACTCCCGGGCTTCGTTTCTTGGTTTCTTTTGCTTCCTTTCTGTACTTGAGACTTCTTAAGATCTATTAGAATTCATATTGAGCAAGGAGTTGCTACTATGAAGGGTTATAGAGGAGGAAGTGGGGGATGAAGAAAAATGAACACACAAAGCCCCTATTTATACCCATTTTCAAGAGTGGTGAGTAATCAAGGCTTATGATCTGTTCTTGACACATAGTAGACCTAGTATGGGATGTGTCTAAGCTAGAAAATCAATGGTGGAGGTCTAGAAAACTAGGTTGAATGATGTGGCTTCCTTTCTTGCTGCCGCGGCTGAAGAGAAGAAAAAGAGAGGCCATGTGCTCTCATATTTGACCATGGAGGAGTCAAAGCTGCTTAGTAAGCTGCTATAAAGGGTCTAGAAGGTATCTTGGGTGGTCATTTGCACATGGTGAGAGTTTAAGTGGGTCAAAATGAAGTTAGAAAGGGTGCGGGTCAGTTTTGGGCTCGGCATGGTTTTCAAGAGTTTTTCCAAGGTACATTGTGTTTATAATGATTAAGGATAGATGAAATAGGTTGTTAAGGTCTGGTATTAAAGTAATTAGCAAAGATTAGCAATTGGTTTGGGTTAAAACGGATTAGAATTGAAGAAACGAGGTCACGGGTTCAAATAGGGCTCGTTTAGGGTTTTCTTGACTTTCTTGGCTTATATTTTGCATACTCTTGATTAGGAATGATGGAATACAAATCCTAGGGCTTATATAAAGTATTATCATACTTTTTGATTAGGAATGATGGAATAACATATCCTAAAGGGCTTATATAAAGTATAATCATGAATTTGGTCGTTTGGTATTAAGTTAATATAAGATAGAAGTTAGAAATGAAAAAAAGCCGTGGCTTGTAATAGGGATTCAAATAAGCTTTGTAGGTTTTCTAGCTTTGTAATTCTCATGCACGTTAAAGAAAGGAATGGGATAAGAAGAAAAATGAATTTAAACTAATTTTTATATTTTAAACAAATGACTCTTGGTTGCATACTAGAGAATGTGATGTCTGAGAAAGATAGAACGGGACAAAATCACAATTAGGTAACGAAGTTAGGGTTTCTAATATTTATTTCTATTCTTGATAATTAAGGTAGAATGATGAAATGATAATGGATTATGATTATATATGTTTAATTTATGTTATTATAAATTATTTAAGTATTGGTTTAAGTTTACAATGGATAAAAATGAAGAAACGAGTCATGGTTTAGAAACTAGCTCGGTTTTAGGGTTTAGGGTTTTGAATTTGGGTTTTGAGTGTAAAAAGATGCATGAAAGCTTATGAATAGAAATATTTAGGGTTTACACCTTGTAAAATGAGTGTAGTAGCTTCTAATTGGTGTGAAGAAATAGAATGAAAACGGAGGTATAACGGCTATTTTAGAGGTCATGCTTAATGACTTGTACGTTGAGCTTTTAGAGATTTGTACTTTGAGTTGAAGGGATTTTATATTTAAAATGAGATGTTTTATTTTGCTAGTACATATGCTTTTAGTAGCTAGTGCAATCGACTTTAGGTTAACCCTTCCATAAGAATTAGGGTTTTAGGCATTCGATAATGGTTTAAAAAAGCTCGTTTTGATATGAAAGTTTGCAAACTGAGTACTTTATAGACTAAAAAATACTATTAATTATGATATTATGATAATTACTGACATGTTTATGATGTTAACTGACATATTAAGAAGAGATGATTGCCATATGTAAGGTTATGCGTGAGCTCGTTAACTTAAGTTATGCAGGTTATATTGCATATTGAGATATTGACAAAGTAATGTAATGTAATAAAGCAAAAAATTTCCCTGAAAAAGTTGATTTATATATAATTGAAATAGCTTGTACATTCGTCTACCTAATAAGATGATATTTACATTTTATGAAAATTACGTGTATATAGCCAAGATCTAGATCAGAGAAAGAGATGAGACAACTTTCTAGTGAGAGAAAAAGAACATATATTACAGTAAATGACTAACCCATACTCTTCATGACATGGAGAATGAGCTTAATAAGTAAACAACAAAACCGCCATAAAGGCTTAGAAGAGTGGGCTTACACGTTGGGTTTATGTAACACCCCTATTTTTACGTATAGGAGTGGAAGCCAATCTGGGGTATTACTTCAAGGTACAATAGTCATAATCATAGAAAACGAATCAAAAATAGACCTTTTTGAAAATTTAGTTATCATTCATTTATTCATCATAATTTTTTACAAAAAAAGAAGGAGATCCCAAAATCTAAAACATAAGTTTAGAAAGATAAACAGTTTCTTTTGCATCTTCAAGTCCTGCTGCACCGTGCCATAAGTTGCTCCAATTACCTGAGATAAACAGCTACAAAAGCAACAACAAAGGTTGAGGAAATTCATAAGATTAAGTTAAATAGTTTTTGAAATGCAAATTCAATATTGTGTAACGTTGTTATACACCCGTTAATTGTAAAACAATATTAATGTCATTAGCTCATGAAACCGAACCATAGGATATATTAGATACGTTATAGCACCAACAGGGTTGCCGTTTGCCAAAACAGCACCGCATTTATATTCTAATGAGTGCAAATGGTTACCCCGATATCACTGGGTACACCAATGTGGAGTTCAAACCCAATTAGAATCTATTCACAACATTTACGCACCACTCCGTAGAGGAATTAACAGGTTTCATGATATTGGGGAACTTAAAGGAAAAATAGTTACAAGGCAATAAATAAGTCAGACGCATACAGAAAATATAATTACATACATGGTTCAAAGAATGTATCCCCTCAGGCAGGCTTATAAAACATTTAAAAGATTGAAGATCGAGGAACTATGAACTCACCTTAACCTATAGGAAATATCCTGATTGATATCAAAGGTATTATGAAATGAAAGTAACCGCTTCGTCACCCACAACACTGGGTCATAGTCAAGTCTTAGTTTGATTGTAAATGTTATTATGTCATAATGTAATAATATCATTTTGATTTAAATATTATGGAAATATTTATAACATGTTCGGGCCATCAAAATTCATAGGTCCATTCAGTAACGTTAGAGAGCTATGCACTTTAAATCGTAAACCCAACAACTCAGTCAGAACGTAATACCAAGATGAAACCCCTTAATATTAAGCTCCCTAGTATGTTGTACGAAATATATTCTTCGGACATGTATTTTTAAAAACACATCGATGATGAATAACTTGAAATGATAAGCACGTCAATCGTTAATTAAAGTTATGTCTTATAAGGTTTTGAACACATTTTTACACTTTTTTACAAAATGTTACATTTTAGACCCTTAAGATGAAGAAATGGCAAAATATACCCTTGGAGTTTTCACTTTTACAAGTTTGGTCATCTATATTAAAAGATTTACAAAGTAAACCTTGACTTTAGGAAAGTAACGAAAATAAACCCCTATAGTTGTAACTTAGAAATATGGCAAAACAAGTTCCTTATATTAAAGTTTTTCAGAAAGTTAAGATATATAACCCTTATGGCATGAAAAAAACGGATCGTTTTATTTAGTCCCAAAATCCATAATAATGATATTTTTCAATATAGAAAGTAATTTGCAGGTTATGTCTTATTAATATAAGCTAAAATAAGAAGTTTTAATGTAACAAAAGTTTAGAAGATAACGATTTTGATAAGCTAGAAATCAAAACATTCAAATTAAAGGTCCATTAAATAAAAACACGTGGGTTTTAAGCTCATACTTTTAAGACATATGAAATACTTATAATATAGTATCTATAAGCTTATTAGGATAGATTATAACAACATTTTACATGTTTTAGCTATAATTAAACTAAAACATGATATTAGTGTTTCATAGGTTTCGATTTGGATCAAAAAGGAAAAACGCAAAGGATTTTGATTCAAACTTTAACAATAGATTATTATGATGATATGAACATTATAAGGGTATGGAGAACAGAAAGTAGCTTATGGAACCTGATTTGAGCTATTGGGTTTCGAAAAGGGTCGAAATGGAACACTTTAGCTTCATTAACTTCCTAAATAACAGACTCTTATGGTGCATCTTAGCATTGTTTACCTTCACATGATATTCTTCTCCTTGGGACTTCTTAGGACTTCTCTTGTGATG
The DNA here is from genome assembly GCA_026074375.1 of Tanacetum coccineum. Classification (NCBI taxonomy): domain Eukaryota; kingdom Viridiplantae; phylum Streptophyta; class Magnoliopsida; order Asterales; family Asteraceae; genus Tanacetum; species Tanacetum coccineum. The sequence continues at coordinate 112,587 of BQNB010002747.1, forward strand.
TTCTTGACAGACCTTGGAACGCCTTTGATGTTAGAAAGAAAGATTGAGAGGTGTGTGTTTTGAAGTGAATGTGGGGGTTAAGGCTTTATAAAATGGGTGCGAATGGCTATTGGACCAAGTTTAGCAACTTTGGTGGCCAAGTTTCCATGTAGTAGGGATAATATATGATGATAAGGAGCTGCTATCTATAAGTCAGAAGGCTTAGGTAAGGAGTGGAAAATTGGAAGAGTTAGGGGGTTCTATAAACCAATGTGGTGACGAATGAGGTGGTGAGTTGTTTTATGGCCAAGGGGTTGTTAACTTGGGGGGGGGGGGGTGGGGGTGACATGATGGGTGATGAGCTGCTTGTGAATGTCCCATGGAGTGTGAATAGGTTAGGGTGTGATGATATCATGGTGGTACTAGACGTTTTAGGGGTGTTTGGTTTGATTTATACATGGCTATTTTTGGACAGCCAACATCAATCTTGGTAAAATGGTTGCCATTTACAAACCGTAACTCCGATGAAGCTCAAACCAGTGAGCATGGTTAGATATTTGAGTCCTCTACAACTTTTAGTTTTACATATTTAGGGGTTACTATACAAAAATTTAGAGATAATAGCCGTTTACTACAGGTGTGCAGAATCTGCGCACCTTTGCCATTTCGGCTATTACTAATTCATCCGACGTCGAATCGGGTTGAGTCAACCGTCAAAACGATCACAAGACATAGGGATACAACTTAGTACTTTCACTTAATACCCAAAGCCTATTTATTTTTCCCAGATCCTATGTTTTGTCAACGGATCAGATTTCTGAAAATTATGAACTAGTTTAAGGGTGTAATAGGTTTGCTAAGGTCTTTGGGTTTTTCTTTGAGTTAAGGCTAGGTTTTAGAATAGATTAAGGTTTAGGATTAGTGTTAGGATTATGGTTTAGTGTTTAGGATTAGGGTTTATGGCTTAGTTTTAAGTTTTAGGGCTTAGTTTTGAGGTTAAAGTGAAACTAGGGTTTAGGGTTTCGTTTTAGGGTTTGGGGTTTTTTAAATGTGTATGAGAGCTTAGGAGTAGAGTAATTAGGGTTTACATGTTGTATATTGAGTGTAGTAGCTTGTACAAAAGTGGTGGTAAAGAAACTAGAATGAAAACGGAGGAAAAATGGCTATTTTGCATGTCATGCTTAATAACTTGTACATTGTGCTCTTAAGGACTTGTATATTGATTTTGAGGGAGTTTATATTTCAAATGTCATGTATTGATACTTGTACACATGCTTTGAATACTTGTACATTGATTTTATATGTATACATTAACATATAATTTTGGTTTAGAGTTAAAAACGTTTAAACGTTTTAAAAGCCTGTTTTGATATAACGATGTGAAATGGAGACGTGTAAATGGATAATGTACTTGGTAAAAATAATGTTAAGATAAAAGACTTGACAAAAGTAGGAATGTTTATATGATATAAACATGATATAGATGGCAATAAGTAGTTTTGTGTGAACTTGTTTAGGTTTGCGATGCAAACAATGTTAATATAAAATAATAAAATAAAGGCGAAAAAAATTCTCCGTACAAATGTGATCAAAATAAAATAGGTTGATTTTGTTTTGATGAAAATTTCGGGTTGTTATAGTCCCCCATCCTTACAGAAATCTTGTCCTGAGATTTAGCTGAATGCCGGAGTGATTGTCAAATAAAAGGATTTTGAATATGAAAGAGAGATTCAAATCGGTTTTATAAAATTTGGAAATGAACAGATGATGACTAGAGACTTAACTGTATGAAGGTAATAATGATAATGATTAAATGAAGAAAAGGAATTATTTGTACAAACGGATTGAAAGAAACTTGTTTGTACGAATACCATTCTTAAGGCCATGCTCAATAAAAATTTGACATTTTTTTTTATTGTTTGTTATTTTATTCAAACATAGTGCGTTCCAATCCTTGTAATTTGATAATTTATAAATTTAAGTTCGGTGACTTATAAATTCCTTATTCAAAATGAGAAGCGTCCTAATTCATTTGAAATAATATCTTATAATCATGCCAATTTAACATAAAACATGATATAAAAACGTTGTTAGGTAGAAGATGTTTTCGTGGTGGTATGATTTTTCAAAATTATGAGAAGAATAATAAGACATTAAATCACACGATACTGATCCAGAAATCACACTTGGGGAAATTGGCATACAATTCCTTCTTTCTGAGTAATTTCCAAAATTATTTTCAGATGTTATGCGTGTTCTTCTTTGTTATAAGAGTAGATAAGAATATCATCGATGAACAGTATTATGAATTTGTCTAAGTATGGTTTAACACCCTGATTACATGAGCTCCATGAATAAGGTAGGTGTATTAATTAAAACCAAATGGTGAATTACTTTAATTTCAACTTGTGTCCGTATCTCCCTCCCCACCCCCCCACCCCCACCCCCCCCCCCCCCCCCCCCCCCCGCCCCCCCCCCCCCCCCGTTCTGAAAGCAGTCTTAGGAATATCTTCGTCCCTTACTCTCAGTTGATGATAGCCTGATCTTAAGTCGATTTTTGAGTAAACGCTTAAACCTTGAAGTTGATCGAATAAGTCATCGATTCTGGGTAATGGGTAATGATTCTTTACAGTAAGTTTATTCAACTCTCGGTAATCGATACACATTCTAAAAGATAAGAAGAAGGACAGATCTCCTGGATATAAACCTTTCGGTTTTTTATACAGATATAATAAGATTTAGTCCTGTGGTTTTAGCTATGGTCACCTCGAATTATCAAAGTATTCATCACCGAAGAAAGGAATGTGGATGACTTTATGTCCGCAGAGAATGTTTGGCATGATACATGGATAACTCAATCCATACCGATTTATGACTCGAAAAAAGAATAATTTGAAATGTTGGTTAACAAAATCAGGGGCAAAACCCTGGATAACGTACAAATAAATAGTGTAGGTATTAAAACGAATTGTATTATATCATGAACAAACTTGGCCTTTATCCTTTTACATAAGTCAAGATTTTACAAGTGTTTTTATTTATAAACCACACATCATGTGGTTAGGTTTTCTATACAAAACTATAACTAGGATCTAATCTAGTAATTCAAGGGTCCTTTGTTTTCTTCTATTCTTCTGCAGTTCCTGTCAAATGACCTACTGTTTTGCAAGTCCACATCTAACCATGCAAGGTCCAAATGATGTAGGGTTCATCATAGTACACAAGGGACGATTTCCAGTATACCCATTGTTGGCAGTATAAGCCCTGAAGGTTTCTTGTCTCTTATTCTGCTGTTGGTGGTGATTATTTGCAACGTATTTTGTTACAGTAGTTTGTTTGTTGTGGCGATAATGGGAGTGGATCTTGTAGTTGCGGTCATTGGGATGTGTTTTTGTTTGTCGGTGGTGTTTTCTTTTCAAACATTAAACTTTCGTTTATGGTTATTGTTTCTTGTACAGAATGTGTTTCAATACTATGCTAATAAGTTAACTCTTGGGTCATGGTAATGGCCTCTTCCATTTTCTTAATCTCAGTTTGGGGACAATACTTCTTTATCAAGAGTCTTTTAAATTTAGACCAGGTGATCTTATAGGCTTCTTCTATTCTAATAGACTGGGTAAAATGAGATTCACAGAATAAAGCTTCTCAGTGAGTGTATTAACATACAGAATATCAATTATTTTTGTTGGGGGGTGTTTATTATTTTTTTACTTCTCTTTCTCCATCTTCGCGCACATTTGCTACGAGAGAATACCATAATTCAGTCCGTTAAAAACCATATAATGAGACCAACACTCCTTCTCGAAAGCCCTTGATAGAAGAAATTGGTAAACTTCGTTAAACTACTCGTAAGTGCATATCCTTGCTACAGAGAGGTTTTTCTATGGTCCAGAGATGGGGATTGTTGTACTTGCCAACATGCATCTTGTGCTTCCAGTGCTGCGGCAACACTGTCAGCAACTAGTTTTCTGATGGCAGCTTGAGTCATAACTGGTGCTTGTCAGATTTGATGTCCTAATGGTGGTAGGACATTCTATCAATTCAAGATAACACGTAATAAGAATTCAGAAAATTATAGTCATAATCACCAAGTCATTTAAAAAAAATCATAAAACTGAGTGATATAGATAACAATTGTGTGTAGATTCACTCATTTATGATGCTATTCTCATAACAAGAAAGAACCATTCCAATATAACAATGTAGATATAACAGAAAGTTTTATGAATTTTAAGACTTCCAGAGATAGATAACGCAGATAATAGAATTATTGATCCAATAAAAGGCTTTAGAATTCTAGGTAGCAAAGGTTTGGAGAATCGAATGTAAAAAGAATTATAGAGGCAATCCAGCCCGAAAAAGGTAATGAGTTATCATACTATAGATATTGGGATAGCAATCTGTATTATGAAACAACGAGGCAAAATGAATCACTACTTGTAAAAATACTTTGTCATAGCAAAATTTGACAAGCATCATTATTTATAACATTCAGTGGAATTTGGAAATTCTAGAAAGCTGTAAACGACCACAGATCTAATTAGGTGGTTTCATCCTTGGTTTGTTTTGGATCTTGTTTAAAAGACTCTTGATGACGAACTTGGATATCCTTAATGATTATTTCCAGATATGAATACCTTCACAAGCATCTGACTCATTAGGTTCTTCCTTCAGGACTGGTTCACTTCCACATTGGTTTCATACCCAGCCACTATAGATAACTTATCAAGGATAGCTCTTGTTGGTGGTGTAAGTTTGACCTAATCGGTGGATGAAGATCTTAACTGGATGAAGATGAAGATATTGGGTAAAAAGTTGATTCAACAGAGTCTCAGTGTCTTTTAGGAGGGTGAATCTCCTTGGGTGGAAATAAATTTTGGGAATTAAGCATTAGGTGATAGTGGAAATATTAGAGATGGAGGCAAAACAGGCGGTGGATCAATAGAAACAATGATATTATGATATTGACTTGAAATGTTATGATGTTTGCTTGACATATATGAAGATAGGATTGCCATATGTAGGTTTCGTGAGCTCGTTAACTTAAGTTATGCAGGTTATATTGCATATTGAGATATTGGCAAAGTAATGTAATGTAATAAAGCGAAACATTTCCCTGAAAAGGCGAGTTCATATATAATTGATAGATTGTACATCATCTAACTTAATAGATGGATATTTACATTTATGAAAATTACGGGTTGTTATAGCCAAGTTCTAGAGAGAGAAAGTGCGAGAGAACTTTCTAGTGAGAGAAAAAGAACTTGTATTATGTAAATGACTAACCCACCTCTTCCATGACATGGAAGAGGCTTATATAGTAACAACAAAACCGGCCATAAGGCCTTAGTAGTGGGCTTACACGTTGGGTTTATGTAACACCCCCATTTTTACGTATAGCAGTAGAAGCTAATCTGGGGTATTACTTCAAGGTACAATAGTCATAATCATAGAAAACGAATAAAAAAGAGACGTTTTTGAAAATTAAGTTATCATTCATTTATTCATCAGAGTTTTTACAAAAGAGAGATCCCAAAATCTAAAACATAAGTTTGACTGATAACAGTTTTTGCCATCTTCAAGTCCATGCCGCACCGTACCATAAGTTGCTCAATTACCTAAGATAAACATGCTAAAAAGTCAACACAAATGTTGAGTGAAATTCATAAGTTTAAGTTAAATAGTTTGAATGCAAATTCAATATTGGGTTACGTTGTTATACACCCGTTATTTGTAAAACAATATTATTGCCATTAGCTCATGAATCCGAAGCCTTGGGATATATTTGATACGTTATAGCCCCAACGGGTGCCTTTGCCAAAACACCCGCAGTTATATTCTAATGATGTGTAATTGGTTACCGATATCACTGGGTACATCAACGGGGAGTCCAACCCAAATAGATCTATTCATAACATTCATGCTCACTCCGTAGAGTAATTAACGGTTCATGATATTGGGGACTTAAAGGAAAAATAGTTACTTAGGCAATAATAAATCAGGACAGCATACAGAAAATAATTGCATTCATGGTTTATAGCATGTATCCCCCTCGCGGGTTTATAAAACATTTGAAAGATTGAAATGCGAGGCTATGAACTCACCTTAACAGTATAGGGAAATCTGATTGATAGCAAAGGTATTTGAAATGAAAGTAACGGCTTCGTCACACACAACCTGGGGTAATATGTCAAGTCTTAGTTTGATTGTATATGTTTTATGTCATAATGTAATATCATTTTGATTGAAATATTATGGAAATATTGTATCACTGTTCGGGCCATCATAATTCAGAGGTCATTCAGTAAACGTTTGAGGAGCTAGGGCACTTTAAATCGTAAACCCAACAACTCAGTCAGAACGTAATACCAAGATGAAACCCCTTAATATGAAGCTCCCTAGTATTGTGTTTTTTTTTTTTTTTTTTTTTTTTTATTAATAAATATTAAGCTCCCTAGCATGGGTACCGATATAGATTCGGACAGGATTTTTAAAAGCCTCAATCGATGATGAAAATATATAAAAGTTATCAACATAATCGGTTTTAAGCGTTTTGCTCAATAACTGGAAATGATAAGCACGTCAAGCGTTAATTAAAGTTATGTCTTATAAGGTTTTGAACACATTTTTGCACTTTTTTTCAAAATGTTACATTTTAGACACTTAAGAATGAAAAATGGCAAAATATACCCTATAGGTGTTTTTCACATTTTACAAGTTGGTCATTCTACTTTAAAGATTTACAAAGTAAACATAGTACTTTGGAAAGTAACATACTAGACCCCTATAGTTATAACTTTATAAATATGACAAAACAAGTCCTTATAGTTATAGGTTTCAGAAAGTTACGATATATACCCTTATGCATGAAAAACGTATCATTTTTAGTCCAAAATCCATAATAATGATATTTTTCAATATAGAAAGTAATTTGAAGTTATGGCTTATTAATATAAGCTAAAATAAGAAGTTTTAATGTAACGAAAGTTTAAAATAACGATTTGTTAAGCTAGAAATCAAAACGGCTCAAATTAGGGTTTTAAAATGAAAATGCGCAGGTTTTAAGCTTCAAGCTTTTAAGACATAATGAAATACTTATAATATTGTTATATAAACTTGTTAGGATAGATTATAACAACATTTTACAAGTTTAGCTTATAGATTAAACGAAAACATGAAATTAGGGTTTCATAGGTTCGATTTGGATCAAAAAGGGAAAACGCATAGGTTTTTGAGTTCAAAGCTTTTAACAATAGATTATATTTGAGTATATGAACATTATAAGGGTATGGAAACAGAATGTGAGCTTATGGAACCTGATTTGAGCTTATGGGTTCGAAAAGGGGTCGAAATGGGGACTTTTAGCTTCGTACGCCTAGAATAACAACTCCGGGGCTTCAAGGCTTGGTTTCTTCACTTGTATTCTGCTCTTGGGACTTCTTAGGACTTCTCTTGATGTTCTTGATCAGACCTTGGACTCCATTGATGGTAGAAAAAGATTGAGGAGTGTTAAAGTGAATGGGGTGTTAGGCTTTATATAGGGTGCGAATGGCTTAGGGACCAAGTTTAGCAACTTGGTGACCAATTTGCATGGAGTAGGGAGCAATTATGATGACTAAGAAGCTGCTAGGATGAGTCATGTATGACAACCGTGGCTTGAGCAGGTTGGTCAAACCGTAGTGTTGACCTAAATATCTGTTTTATATGTATGGGTTATGTGTTATATGTGTTATTATGTGTTTATAAGTGTTTGTGTGGGATATGTGATATTGGATAATCAATCCATTGAGCGTGACTGTCTCATTGGGATTGGATTTGTGTTGGATTTTGTGGAATTCATTTTGTTCACTTTTGGTGATAAGGAAATGATTTTGGTGATTGAAGCGGTTTCGCGTTAATTGTGTAAGTAAGTATACGTATACGTATTTATGTGTTAGTAATATTAGGATGAGATTAAGTTTTAGTAGTAAGGATATGAAAGAAATGAGCTTGATAAAATATGAGAGTTTTTGAGGGACTTTCTATTTATAGAAAGTGAATTTGTGAAATGAAAAGTATTTTTGGAAAAGTATAGTAAATTTCGTTTACGCAAAAAGGTATGCGTAAATAAGCTAAGGTTTTTATAAAAACTTAAGGTAATATTAATAATAAAGTAATTAATTAATTTAAAAAAAAGAGGGATTCGGCCGGATAAGGGAATAAGGAAAAAAAGAAAAAGAAAAAGGAAACCTAGTTGATATCTAATACTAATTAAGGATTATCTAGAACTCAATATGTGGCCTATAAATATAAAACAAAATCCCAAACCCTCCCCCTATGTAGAACCGGTCGAACAAAAAGAAAAGGCAAAAGAAAAAAAATTAAGGTTTTTGCTTTGTGAAGAATTCAAGCTTCTAAGTAAGTTTTAATTAATTCTTATTATGTTCTAATTATTAATTCATGTAATAATTAATATGATGGGATTAGGGTTTATTAAAATTAGTAAATTAATGATGTTTAATCATGTTATAATAATTAGGGTTTAATTAGATGCTTATGGATGTAATTGGTTAAACTTAATTCGCGTTAGAAGTTGATATTGATTAAAGCAGAATTAGGGCTGTGTTGTTCGGTCATTATCTCAATGATGGTAAAAGCTTTTGACAAGTTTCTGGAGTCTATAACGTAGCTCAGAGAGTCTAGTTTTTAGAACATCCAGCCTCGAAGGTTTATGAGGTTGGGAAGTCATTCAAATATTGTTTACAAGAAAAGTCGTCAAAACATTATATACGAGTCAGATTTGGGTCTGATTTCGGGGAGTAAAACCCCTACTTAAAATTCGAATTTAGCTTAGCCCTTTTACAGAAGTCAAGTTCTATGTGTCTATTAAACTTCCATAGATTTTAGCCTCTGATTTGTTGTCTAAGTATGGTTTTTAGGGTCAAACTTTTTAGTGTGCAA